>JBBPDJ010000004.1:7509614-7534774 GCA_037974625.1 Cucumis cinereus | reverse complement strand
CACCAACACACACTGCACTTTATTGTGTAGAAAACCCAAACAGAAAATGGGTTTGATTTCTTATGTGTAAAAGAACTTAGTTCACAGAACATACACAAAGAAAATAGGAAGCTTGTGAAGAGAAGAAAAGAAAGCAAGAAGGAAGAAGTGGAAGAAAGATAGAAGAAGATGAACACACAGAATTAAGTGATTCAACACTATGGCCTACATCCACTGTGAAGGGAGCAAGAAGATTTTATTCAGATTGTTGAAAGTAACTACAAGGTAATTATCTGAATCTTTCCTATTACAGCATCATTAAAAGCTTATGAAAATAAACTACTTATAGAGAAAGAAAAGTAGTTACAGAGGTGTTATAGAAACTGAAAACAGTTATGCTTTCATAATTCCAACAACTCAAGAAGTTATGTGAAAACGAGGTAAAGAACGATGAGAAAAGCGAAATAAAAGACCCATCGTCTAGAAAAGGTATGTGAAAATTCTTTAACACTATTCCTCATATATTTCTAAAGCTCCCTTGGCTAGTAGGTTGGCACCCAAAAGAAAGAAGGATAGCAAGGATGAAGAGCTTTTTGATGTATTCAAAAAGGTTCAAATCAACATTTTCCTCTTAAATGCAATTCAACAAATTCCAACGTATGCTAAATTTCTTAAGCAGCGTAGCACAAACAAGAAAAAAGCTAAGACAAAAGAAAAAGTGACGATAAGCAGTAATGTTTCGGCTCTTTTAAAAAGAAATATCCCAAAAATATATAGAGAACCCATTGTAAAACAGTTGAATTTGCAACCATGCACCTCAAAGAAGAACCCTGCACCTCAACCTATGCCATGAACAACTTTTCATCAAGTTGCTAACAGAAGGCGATAATTTATGTTCTTATCTTGATGGTCTTGCAAAGAGAAAGGAAACAATCTTAGTCTAATTATGATGGTTCTGAAAATATCTATCCATCCTAGCTCAATTCATACTTGGGTCATGGTTTTATTGTATGTTCTTTTATTTTTTTCGTTCTAAGCGTTACAAATGTAGACCAGACCATAAGATTTAAATTGAGGCTGAAGCATGTCCAAACAAAGCTTTGGACGCATCAACCAAGTGAAGAGGCAAAAATTACAAGATTGGCCATATAGAGCAGAGTTGTTGTGAAGGACCCCATAGGTTAGAATATATATAGTCAAGTATTCCTTTAGTTATATGTTGGGCTTTAGTGAAACTATGTCTTACTGCCTTACCAAAAACACAATGTTCACAGAATCTAATTTCTTCACTTACATTTTGAGGTAAGACTCCTTGCTTAGATAGGATTTGAAGATCTTTGTGACTTATGTGAGATAGTCTCTTGTGCCACAATTTCCCTTCAGTTAAAGATCCATTAGAGATAACTAGATCAACATGAGGCATTTTCACATTTTTAATGATATCGACTCCATTCCTCCTATATCCAATTAGGACAACTTTTGAGTTCTTAATTATTTGAAGGGTACCTCCAGCTCCTTTGAATTTACAACCTAATGCTTCTAGCATCCCCAATGAGAGTAGATTCCTTTTCAAGGTTGGAAGATGCTTAACATTTGAGATTAATTTTTTTGATCCATCTTTCAGTTTTAGCAAAATAGAATCAATAACTATTACCTTGCAAGTGTTGTTGTTACCCATGTAGACAGATCCACCATCATACACTACAAGAAAATTCATTTTCAGTGACAATTTTTTAGTGACACAACAAAAGTTCGTTGCTATAAGACAACTTTTAGCAACGTGTTACAAACATCGTTGCAAAACATTGTTATTAGCGACACACATTAAATTAGCGTCACTAAAAGATTTTGTGACGTGTCAATCTTTGCCATTAAATGTAAATAACTTTTAGCGATAATAGGGTATGACACCAATAAAATTAATTTTCTGAATTTTTATTTTCCCTCCCTACTTGCCCTAATTTAAATTTTTTCCCTCCCACGCCTCCCCTCTCACGCCTCCCCCCTTTTCTTTCCCCTTCCTCATTCTCTTAATACACAATAATATTTCTCTCATCTTCCCTCTCCACATCTCTCTCCCTCTCAACAACTACGACGACGAACTATCGTGTTCGTAGTGATGCCCAAAACTGCGAGCAATATCCTCTACCACCAACGACGTGTTTCTATTAATGTAAGCAAGTTTTGATTTGCAACTTTTCTCTTTCTCATGGATTGTATTGGTGATGGAATGAATGTGTTTTTTGATTTTATTTGTTTTTTTTTTTGCCATGGAGGTTTTTGAGCCGATGATTGGGAAAAGCTTGAGGATATCGACGGAAGAGATCGAAAAGGGTTTAATAGAGCCTGAAAGTTCATTAGTTGAACTCCACATACTTTTGAAGGTTGAAGGTTTTTTGTTTTTTTTTGTTTTTACATGCGCAGCACTGCTCATCAATTTTAATTACTCAACGACTGTTTGTGTGTGCAAGTGTTTGTTTGTCTCGTCTAGAGGATGTTTTGATTAGCCTGTTGATAACTGATGTCGTCCATAGTTCTATTGTAAATTTGGTATGGGGTGTTTTGTAGCCATTTTCCTATCTTATTGATCTTGTTTTTGTTGATATCATTTTGTATTTGTTTTAAATAGAAGTTTTATTGACTAATGAAAACAACATTTGTTTAGCTATTATTTAATGCCTAGTTATCATTAGAAGTGAAAATCCATCGCTTGTAGTGCTTTAGACAAGGTTTGTGTGAATTATAGAGTTTTATATTCACTGATTTGCTATTTATGTTAACAGGGCATACCTCCTATAAGTAAAATGTTAAATGGTTCTAATGCATGAGTGACTGTACTTTGTAAGAAGCTTGCCCCATGGTGGCCTTGGGTAAGTTACTCTTTATTTGAGTTATTTTGATGTGTTTTTGTTGGATGAGTTTTGTTTTGTTATGTTTATTTGAGTTACTTTGATATGTTTTGTTCAATTCTTTATCCTTATGTGCTTACATATTTCACTTCTTAATTTTTTTAGGTTTGTAGAATGTGAACCAACCTTTTGAAGGTGTCATGTGAAAGGAGCATCCTGAGTCGAGAACCCATTCTTGTATCATTTCATTAATTTCTTGGTTTCCTTTCTCATCTGAGGTAGCTAGAGCATCTCTTTTAGGTAAACAAGTATCTCCTACAACAGCTTCTCCTTGATGATGATTTTTTGATTTATGATTTTGTTTTCTTTTAAGATTCTAGAAATCTTTCTTGATGTGTCTCTCTTTCATGCAATAGGTACATTTAATATTTTGTTTTCCTTTGTCACTTGGTTGTGTTTTATGTTCTTTCTTGAATTTTCCTTTTGAAAATAAGCCTTCACCACCTTCATTTTCTTTTTTGTGGGCATTTAGCTCAAGCTCTCTTGTTTTTAATGCTAATAGTATATCATCTGCTGTGAGATTGACTGATCCATACTTGAATGCCATTTTTACAACTTTTTAGTTGTCTGGTAGAGAGTTTAAAAGTATGAAGGTTTCATTCTCTTCACCAATCTTGTCTCCAATTTTTTTGAATTTTGAAAATTTTCAGAGAGAGATTTTGAAGCATCCATTCTAAAGGTAAAGAAACGTTCTCTTAGAAATGCTTTATTCGGCAAATCTTTAGATTGATATAAGGATTCAAGTTTGATCCATATATCGTAGGGAGTCTCTTTATCTATGACTTGTCTAAGGACATTGTCGCTTGGACTCAAAAGAATGGTTCCATATGCAGTTTCATTCATAGTCTCCTTCTGTTCTGC
Source organism: Cucumis cinereus (assembly GCA_037974625.1). NCBI lineage: Eukaryota > Viridiplantae > Streptophyta > Magnoliopsida > Cucurbitales > Cucurbitaceae > Cucumis > Cucumis cinereus. Next base: position 7,531,025 of record JBBPDJ010000004.1, on the reverse strand, counting down.
TGTAACTTCTGGTGGAAGTTTCGTAGGATCCATAATTGTTTTAGTTTCCTTTTGTTGACCAAGAAAAACCTTGTTCTTTGCCTTCCAAAGCTCGAAATCTCCCTTACCATCAAACTTCTCAATGTCGAATCTTGCTACTGTCATCTTTGAGTCAAGAAACTGAATCTTGAATTTTCAAGAACTAATTTCTTGCAATCCCAGTTTCTCTGGTACCAATTTGAAATGATAAACTCTCAACCTTATTGCCTTCCACTTGTGAGGTATGGAAGTTAATGGTTGAAAAATAAACTTCAAAAGAAATTAAATTTCTTAGAACTGACAATGGCATGGAATTTTGTGAAGAAGAGTTTGACAAATTTTGCAGAAAAAATGGCATTACAAGACACCAAAAAGTTAGATATACTCCTCCACAAAATGGTGTGGCAGAAAGACTCAATAGAACCACTATGGAAATAGCTAGTAAGATGCCAACTTTCAGATGCCAAGTTAGCAGAAAAGTGGTGGACCGAAGTAGCATCTTATATTGTTTACACTTTGAACAAATGTCCACACACTTCTCTAAATTTCATAATTCCATAGGAGAAGTGGTCTAACCACCTTCTACGTAAGCATGCTTAAAGTTTTTGGTTGTGTAGGTTATGTTCATCAATCTAAAGGGCAATTGAAGTCTAGAGCTGCTGAGTGTATGTTTGCAGGCTTCATAGAAGGTATCAAAGGTTATAGACTTTGGCATGCCGTTGAGAAAAAATGTGTTCACACAGGGATGTGGGTTTTAAAGAAGATGAGATGTTCATGCTAAAAGAAGATAACTCACAACATAATTGTCATAATAAAAACACTAGTTTTGAGGTGGAACTACTTCCAAATAAAGAAGACTTTGTAATACAAAACATTCATGGAGAAGATCTACATACTCAAACCTTGGAAGAAGATTTTGAAGAAGTTCAAATATTAGAAAACTTACAGAACTACTCCTTGGCTAGAGACAGACAAAGACGGATAATTACACCTCCTATAAGGTACAATCAGGCTGTTTTTTCTTATGGAGAAGTTGACTTTGCTTGTATAGCATATGACTCAAGTGACATGGAACCATCTACCTTTGAAGAAGCAACCAGTAGTCTAAATGCTCACAAATGGATAGAAGCTATGAATGATGAAATTCACTCACTAAATGTGAATGAAACATGGACTCTTACCACTCTTCCTAAAGGCTTCAAACCTATACCTTCTAAATGGATCTACAAATACAAAGAAGGCATACAAGAAGTTGAACCACCTAGATTCAAAGTCAGGCATGTTGCCAAGTGTTTTTCGCAAAAGGAAGGTATTGACTATACTAAATTTTTTTCTCCTTTACTTAGACAAACTTCTGTAAGAGTGTTGTTATCAATTGTGACTCCAAAAAATCTTGAATTTGACTAGCTGGATGTTAAAATTGCATTTCTACACGAGTTTCTAACCGAAACTATCTATATGCAACAACCAAAATGGTACATCAAACAAGGTGAGGAAGATCTAATTTGTCATTTACATAAATCTATATATGGTTTGAAACAAGCACCAAGATGTTGGTATCACAGATTTGATGAGTTCATCCTAAATCTCGATTTCAAAAGAAGTAGTTTCGATAGTTGTGTCTATGTAAACTCAAATTCTTTTTCCTTTAAGGACAAAGTCTATCGATTACTCTATGTGGATGACATGCTCCTTGCAGGATGCTCTGAAAGTGACCTAAGCAAACTGAAAGTTATGCTAAAGAAGGGATTTGATATGAAAGACCTAGGAGAATCAAAGAAGATTCTTCGAATTGAGATAAACAAAAACAGAAATAAAGGAGAACTCTTTATTAGGCAACAGAACTATTGTGAAAATATTCTAAAGAGATTCAATTAAGAAGGAGCAAAATCAGTTACAACACTTATTGCTCATCATTTCAAACTTTCTTCAGCCAACTCACCAAGAGAGGATGAAGAAGAACACATCACATACATATCTAAAGTGCCCTATTCAAAAGCTGTTGGAAGCGTAATTTATCTAATGGTCTCTACAAGACCAAACATAGCTTATGGAGCCAGCCTTGTAAGCAGGTGTAACATCCCAAAAATTTGAGATAATTTTAGATTAATTATCTTAAAAGAATAAGTTGGATTTATTTTGAGATCTAATTTTTTTTGGGATGTTAATTATTTGGGTTAAGAAATTAAATATATTTATGGGTATATATATTTAATTATTATTATTATTTTTTGTTAAAAGATAATTGAAAGAGGAGAGAGAAAGATTTGATTGATTTGGAATAGGAAAAGGAAAAGATTTATTTGTATTTGAAAAAGAAAAAGAAAAAGGAAAAGAAAAAGCAAAAGGAAATAATAATAATAGATATTATTATTATTTTCTTAGGGTTACTTTGGAAAACGTGAAAGTTATTAAAAACTTTAAAACCTTCTTCTTCTTCTCCTAAGCCGCCGCCCTCCATTGTTTTTCTTTTTGTCGGTTTCCGGCATTTGTTCCGTCCAATCGTTTGTTTCTCCGTTCGCCGATACCGTTTAATCTCCCAAATTTGATTTTTTCGTTATTGCTCATGGTCGCTGTCATTAGTTATATGAGTAAAGTACTGTGTATTTATTTTGGAGTTTTGGATACCCAATAAAGTTAATTGAGAATTAATTTGGGAATTATTCTTGGTTAATTGAAGGTTCTTTTGGAGCTATGGTTAGAATTAATTCGTAGAGTTTCTCCTACAAATTAATTGGAGCGTCGACAACGAATCGGTAAGATTAAAGAACTACTTGTAAGGGTAAATTTGATTAACAATTTTTGGAAAAATTATTAATTAAATTGTTATTTATAGGATTATTTTGGAGCATTCGTGAGGAATTAATTGGTAGAATTTTCTCTACCAATTAGATCGGAAATTCGGCAACCAATTGGTAAGTCTAAAGTATTTTATCCAATAATTAAAGTTAAAATTAATTAATAATTTTATGGAAAAATTATTAATTAAATATTTTATGTATAGGATCAATTTGAGGGAGAAACTCAAGCAAAAGTATTGACGACACCTTGAGGTAAGGGACTTACTACTGATTCCACGACAAGTATTAAAGATACTTACGAAATTATTTACGTGACATCTAAGTTGTGAGATTATGTGATAAATGAATCGACTGGTTAGGTAACGGATTTTAGTTAGTTTAATTAATAATTTTTATGGAAAACTATTAATTGAAATTGGATGTGTAAAGAACTTACTACTGGTTCCTCGATAAGTAATAGGGATACTTATGAAATTATTTATGTGACATTTGAGTTGTTTGATGTGGTGATATGTTGTATCAACTGATTAGGTAACTAGTTTGAGTTAGTTTAATTAATAATTTTTATGAAAATTATTAATTTAAATTGGATGTGTAAGGGATGACTTCTACTAAATCCACACCTTAGGTGCATAAACTATGGAAGATGGATTAGATCGCTTATTTTGTGAAATCTCTCTGCTATTGTTGAACTGTATGTGGTTATGTTTTAGGGATGTTATGGGACACCTTAAACATAACGTTGTGCATCCTGGTTGTAATGTTGGTTATATGGCGATTGGATTCTTTGGTTATATTGTGGTATGATGATTGGGTATTTGTATGATTTTTGTATGGGTTATGCATGACTCGTCATACTGCTTATCTGTGTTATCTGCTGCATGAGAATTTTTTTGTTATTGTGATCACAATGTTTGGACTGGATTTAATTGGTTATGGTGTCTGTTAACTTTACCTAATGAATTTGTACTTTGTGGGAAAACGATGAGTCAGTTTGCAAGCCAGTATGGCGACTTGATTCTGACTAGGCCAGTGACAAGCTTGTGTGGCGAATTTGTTACTGAAGGTCGGTTAACGGGGTCTGTACGAGGCATGTTCTGACGTTTCGTTCTGAGGGCAAGTCCATGTGGCGATTTGCTTTGACAAGGTCGGTTAACGAGGTCTGTACGAGGTCTGTTCTGACATATTTGTCAGTACTCAACCACTCGACTGTGTGTCGTAAAGTACAAGCCATTAGGGAAAGTTAATGGTCACCTAATGGACCCAACGGTATACTTATCATAAACTGGATGTTTATGGTTTATGTGATAAGCGAGTTATTAAGTATCAATGCATAATTCGTATGTCAAGCTTAACGGTGTGGAACACTTACATGACCTGTTTGGTTAGGTGATGGAGTGCTTGATACTGAATTATATGGTGAGTTAACTAAACGGTTTAGTTAACTACTTGATATGGTTATGGGTTGAGTTAACTGAATGGACTAACTCCCGAGTTAGTTGTTGGTGATAAGTTATCTATGTTGAGATGGACTGAATGGCTATGTGTTGATCTGTTAGGACAGATTGCTATGGACAAACCAATAGGGTTGTGTGGTGATATGTCTTTATGGTTTGCTATGGAGAAACCGTAAAACAGAATAAAGGTGTGAGGTGTTTGTGGTTCTCATTTTTGTATTAGGCTTCATTTGTGTGCTTATGAATGTTTGGGACTAAGATTGCATGTTTTGGGAATATTGTAGCTATTAACTTTATCTATTAGCCATGTTGTACTCGGTAGGTGGAACGTTAGCTGTTTTTGGGACTAAGATTGTAGAGTGTAGTTTAATAGGAAGTTAACAGTTAACCTAGTGGGTCCAGTAGTGGGTTCCTTACTGGGTATTTTCATACTTACCCTTTCCATGTTTATTTTTCAGGTAATTATGAGGAAACCGGTGACGGACAAAGGACCAGTGACCATGTGTTTCGAGACTTTATTAAGAAATGCTTTCGCTGCAGTCTTTGAGTTGATGTTGTTACTTGTGAAAAAATGCTTCCGCTGTATTTTTGTTAAGATTATGAGTTCTTATTAAAGTAACGACCTTGGGTGAAGGTCAAAAATCTGGGACGTTACAGTAGGTATATGGCTAAACTAGGAAAAAGATATTGGGAGGCTACCAACTGGATGCTTAGATATATCAAGGAAACTTCTAAGGCTAAACTTCTATACATAAGACAAAACACAATTAATCTTGAACTAATAGGCTATGTGGATGTTGATTTTGCTGGTTACCTTAATAAAAGGAGATCACTTTCAGGTTATTTCTTCCTATTTGAGAATCATCTTCTAAGTTGGAAAGCAACACTACAATCTATAGCTGCTCTCTCAACAATAGAAGCTAAATTCGTAGCTTTGCCAGAAGGTGTAAAAGAGGCATTACGGTTAAAAGGGCTACTGCAAGATGTTGGTATCATTCAAGACTGTGTTACAATATTATGTGACAATCAAAGTACTATTCATCTATCAAAAAACACACAATTTCACAATAGAACTAAACATATAGATGTTAAGTATCATTTTGTAAAATCTCAGATAGACGAAGGAAAAATAAAAGTTGAAAAATTACATACCGATGACAATGTCGCAGATATTCTAACGAAGCCCACAAAACAGCTCAAGTTTTTGAAGTGCTTAGAGCTGATAGGCTTCAACTTAGCTAGAAAATAAAACAAATTTCAGACAAGGAGCAAACTACTCTTTCAGATCCTTTCAAGGTGGAGTTTCTATAATTATCTTCAGTTTCTATAACAACTCTGTAACTACTTTTCTTTCTCTATAAATAATTGATTTTCATATACTTTTAATGAGGTTGTAATAGAAACAGATCGAGATAATTACCTGGTAAATTACTTTCAACAATCTGAATAAAATCTTCTTACTCATTTCACAGTGGATGTAGGTCGTAGTGCTGAACTACTTAATTCTGTGTGTTCATCTTCTATCTTTCTTCATCTTCTTCTTCCTTCAAGCTTCCTATTTTTTTTGTGTATGTTCTGTGAACTGAGTCTTTTACACAAAAAAAATCAAATCCATTTTATGTTTGGGTTTTCTACACAATAAAGTGCAGTGTGTGTTGGTGCTTTGCATACCTCACACGTGGAAGCCACTGAGGTTGAGAGTTTATCACTTCAGTTGCCCTCTCCTTGCCGTTGTTACTCGACGCTCGAAAATAGCAGTTTCCTTTTGCAGAGCATCGTTGTATTATGCCATGCGCGGTGTGCGGTGCTTAAAGGTCAAGAGGATCACTTCTTGTACTGCCACCACTACAAACTTTGATGAAGATCATGCCTCGTGCGCACATCTAGTCGGATGGAGAGCATCTACCGGAGCACAATGGCACATAAGACCAGTGCTATGAAAACTTCTAGAGTGTCAGCTGCGCTCGACAATTGCTTATAAATACTTGCATGATTTCTAGGAAAAAAGTCATTCGATTTTCCAACCTCCACTGAGTTCATTTTCTGTTCTTAACCATTCTCATCCTTCTCTCTCAATCTTTTTCCCATTATTCTTTGCAATCTTACCATATTGTATTGAAAATTATTGAAGACAATGGGTGGCGGCAGTATTATTCAACTTGGGATAGGATTTTAGGCTAGGTTTTATCTTTGAGGACTTGATTTTGTGTTGAATTCTTCTATTGAAAACTCTTCTTGTTTTTGCTCCTATCTTAATGGAACTTGTCTAGATGAATTTGAAACTTGGATGATTACCTTGAGAGCTTGATCTCAAAGTAATTTTGGTGAAAGTTTATAATTAGTTTAGTCGTGAGTCTTTTTGATTAATACTTAGAGACGTTTAATTTATTGATTCATATGATAAATGGCGGTGCGTTTATGGAAGAAGTTTTGAAGTCTTTTGTGTTTAATGAAAGTTCATAGTCAAATTTGTTCTCATCCTTGGGTTGTATTTCTCTAATCGAATTTTCCTAAAGCATTCAACCTTTTTTTGATTTCTTGCCATTTAACTAAGCACAATTTTAATTCCTTGTTTAATCACAAACAACCCCCTTTCCGTTACCATTGAATTCAACAATTACGCTAAATAATAAGTAGATTCCCTGCGAATCCTACTTATTCCCACTTGCTACAAGCTCTTGAGAGCAGTTCATAAGTTTCATTTGTTCTTGCATGTTGCAGGCTTTGAACAAATTGCATTACTAGTAACCTTATTAAGTTCTACCGTTCCACATATTTCAATGAAAAATCTAATATGGTTGTAAGGATGTTTAATGAGGTGTCCACTAAAAGCACTCTCTCTCGCCATTTGGATTAACTCTAACTTTAATTTAAAGTTATTTGTATTAATAGGAGCATTTGCTACCCTAGATTGAGCTGTTGGGAGATATGGTTGGAAATGCTCCCTAATTACCTTTTCCGCTTCTTCGGCCATCTCTTCATTTGCTTCTTCTCTACTCTTTAGATTCTTTCTGAATGTCTATTCAATCTCGATATCAAAAGACAAAAGATTAGAGTCTCTAACATGGGACATGCACAGGAGTAAATCAAACTAATTTTCAAATAAAAATAATTAAAATACACACATTCGCCTACAATATCTCCAATTCTTGAAATAATAAATAAAATTGTTATATTTATCCTCGGGATTGGTAGTCAAAAACTTGGTGTGTCACACAACAACCGCATGTGGTCAAGTTATAGTACACTAAAACGACATATAAGAGGTCGAATATCGTCCTTTAAGAATCAAACGTTTTTTTTTTTATTTTCTTTAACAAATTTACAATCGTGTCAGTTTTAACCAACGATCAAAATCGAATTTGGATTTTTTTTTTCATCTTTGAAAACAATAATTAACTTAAAAGACAAGTGTAAAATATCAAAAGGTAAAAGACTTGATTTCTGATCAGAATCGCATCACAACATATTGCACTAAAGCACTTGGTGATGTCTGTTTCCAAACTTATCTTGCCTTTCAAAGAATAATGGAATAAAGTTCAACTAACTTTGTTTTTGATAAAATTTAAAGTTAATTCTCAACCACTGAAAAACAAAAATATTGTTTATATATATAAGAAAATTACATGAATCAAATTGAAATAATTTTAAAGTTAATTATATCAAATATTTAAAAGAAACGAATTATTGTTGTTTTTCATCTTCTTTACAATATTAATTATACACCAAAAAGATTATGGACTTCAATTCAATAATTTTTTGATAATATATGGATGGTTCAAATTCAAGATTCTTGTCCTTTGTATTTTGCAGATTTATTCTTACCTTTTCTTTCAAATATCTTTTAAACAAAACAAAGAGAACATATTCACTTTAAATAATCATGCATTATCACATAATATTTAATTGAAATAAATAACAAAAAGAAAAGTAATAATGAAGCCCTATAAAACCAACGATAAAACCCCAACCATTTTAACATTGACTTCAAAATTGCGAAATGGGGTCGGGGTGGTCCGAAGAGCAGGCTGCGCAGCCGCAGCAGCAGCCAGTCGCCGCCAATGCCGCTATAAGAAGCAATGAGCACAGCAGCGACAACTCGAGTAATAATAATTTGAAGGAAGAAAAAGAGAAGGTGGTGAAAGGGAAACTAGGAGAAGAAGTGAAGCTTGGCCATGGCTTCGAAGATATTTTGAAAGATGCAGACTTGCCAGTGGATAGATCATCCTTGGACAAGCTTCATGAACAACTCTATGTTGGTATCTTCTTGAACAAACGAACTAAGGCAAGTTTAATTAACAATATACAAATATTTACTTTCAAGAGTATTATAATGAACTTTGGAAAATATATTTTACATGTTTTTTGATGGTTGAATAATTTTGGAAGAAACGTAGTTAAGATATTTTTCCTAATTTATTTTACAATATTTACATAATATATTTTTGTTTGGCTCATAAATATCTAATCAGCTAGATTTGGGTGCATGCTGCAAAATATATTTGGATCTGCTTCCCCAAAGGCAGAGATTAAATTTCATTACTTTTTTAATGTAGAAATTTTGGTTGGATAAGAAGTTGAAGAGTAACTGTTTCATGTTATTTCCAAGAGCTCTCTCAATAACTTGGGGTGAAGAGAATAAGTACTGGAGATGGAGATCCTTGCAAGACTCCAGGTATATTCCTATAATTAAACCAACCTTTTCTTGTTCCTTAAAAGTAATTTTGATTGAAAAATAAATAAAATTAAGTGGATTAGAGTAAACTTTACTGTTTTATCAATACTTGACATAAAATAATGGATAGAAATACCTTTGTATAACCACGTAAATGACTCAATCACAAGTTGACCTGTGACAAACTTTCTCCTTTTCTTGAAAATATATTTTCTAAAAGTTTTATCGTATTGTAATTAAATGAATGCATGAAGATTGATGCAACTAGTATTATCTTTGATCAAAATAGTAATGTTCTAGAAATCGAAGTTATAATGAAGTACTAAGATCATCGATGAACATAGAGATTTTCATCGTCATTCCTATTTATATGTAAATGGTAAGAATTTGAACAATTGGCATTAGTACAACACGAAATTGATATACCTTATAGAGTATTTCATAAAAACAATTAAGAGGGGGATTATATGTTTTTGAAAAAGTTCTATACTCCCATGTTTTATAACTTTTTTTTATGGTAAAACTTATTTTCTGATAATTGTTTAAACTAATTGTTTTAATAACTAATTAAATCACTCGCAAACTTCAGTTGATAGGGCCATGATGATAAATTTAATTTTGTATCAATACTTTTAACCATACAAGTTAAAAATCAAATTTATTGGATAAAAAATATCTCTTACCCTAATACCATGTTAAAGGACCGATTGGCTTAACGTTTAGGTTTCATGGTGATTTAACATGCTTCTATAAATGTTAGTTTGTTCTTTCTTTAACATAATTAAAGAATTTTCTTCCCGCCAAAATCATAAAGTTTTGTGGACACAAAAGAATGATTAAAATTGGTAAATCTCTATTTCAAAACTTCATTTATACTAATAATCCAAGTGTTAGATAGTTGAGGGCAACTTCTACAAGATAATTAAACTTAAACAAAGAAGAATATTAGAATAATATTGCCACCATAGTATACGGTAGTCTTTATTCTTGTCTACATTAAATGTGGAGAAAATTCCATGGGCTTTTTAGTTTGAAAAATATAGAAAATGTAGAGATACACAAAGGAGCCAACTTTTTCTCCAAAAAAAAAAAAAATTAAATTAGTTCATTTATAGATCTGATCTCTCATCATGTTATGACAAAAAAAACTTACAGTAATACAATCGAAGTCGTCGAGCTTTTGAATGTATGTTGGCTCGAAATCCACGGGAAGATGAAGACATGTGAACTCTCACCCGGAATTTTTTACGAAGCAGCATTTGAGGTAATGATAAAAGACCCAGCCTATGGATGGGATATTCCAGTCAACATTAGACTTAAAAAGCCAGATGGGAGCAAGCAAGAGCATCAAGAAAATTTAGAACAGAGGCCTCGTGGGCAGTGGTTTGAGATTCCGATAGGTGATTTCATCGTTCGTGATCATGAGAGGGGAGGCGAGATTGAGTTTTGCATGTTTGAATATAAAGGAGGGATGTGGAAGAAAGGGATGGTCCTAAAAGGTGTTGTGATTCGATCAAGGGGGTAAATATGGGTTGCACTATAAGCTTCATGTTGCACACAAACTCTAACTATCAAATTCAAAATGACTTGTTCTTAAATAATTGATTGTGGTTGCTACTTTTCTTATGCATGCTAAGACCAAATACCCTCATATTTCTTAAAGTCGTAAATTTTAGGAAAAGAACAACTTTAATAAATGATTAAAAAATATTCATTTACTATCCCAAATTGTATCTTTTTCAGAGAAAAGTTAATGATTAAAAAAGATAAATAGCTATTGAATGAGAAATCTTGGACCAAGCACAAATTATCACATCATTTCTCAAATTAATAGCGAAATCACAAATCATCAAATTTGGGAAAATTAAAGGTTAGGCATGTGTACTATAGTAAAATTGTAGACAAGAATTTGTCATTTCAAACAATGCTATGTGTTTTCATCTTAATCATTGGATCAAATTAATTATCTTGAGGATAAACATCATTCAACCTACCCTAAGCATGCTCTTTAGAACAAGAAGAAATGGATAAGAGAACTCACCCTTGATGAATCCCTATTCTTTACGTTTTCCTCTCTGATGGTCGCGAATTGACTCAAACCCTCACCAATATAGACACTACTACAGGTCTTCCTTGCTATTCTCTTGGATTCCAAGGAGTTAGATGTGTGGGATTTAGCACACAGAAAGAAGAAGATAGATAGAGAGAGTTATTCTTGAGATAGTATGAGAGTTAGAGAAAAACATTAGAGAATGGAGGACAGGTTATAACAAATGAACATCTAACCCTAAAAGGCGTTCATAATGTTATATTTTATAAGGAGAGTGGTAAAAACACTTCTCCAAGATTTTCGCTCTCCTTATAATTAACTAGCTAACTGTTGTGTTGGGTATATGTGATAATAATATGGTGCATATGCGATGAAATGGATGTGCATACAAGTTTTTCGAATCTTGTCCAAGTATAAACAAGGTTAGGTACCTGGTAAGTCCAGGATCGAACATAGGGAAACCTAAACCTTAAACAGTGAGTGGAGTAATATTCTCTTAGAGAAATGAGTAATTAAACCCATGATAAGGGAAACCTAATACTATACTAATCTAACTAATCTAAGTTAATCTACCCAGATGTGATGTGGTGGATGGTTGTGTGTTAACTAACCTCAAAACAATGCAAATATTGTGTTAAGTTAATAATGTGGTAGACAGGGTTAAAGAGTCATCCTAATTTATTCATAAACATGGTAATCTTATATGTTTATGATTGATTGGACTAGGAATTATGGTAGTTGTTAACTTTATCTATTAGCCACTATACACTGTAAGGATACGTGTTCCTTCAAATTCACCAGACATATATGTGTTTCTTCGGATTCACCAGACAAATACATGTTCCTTCGGATTCACCAGACAGATACGTTTTCGTGGGGATCATTAACCAGTTATGAGTATACCTATGAGATCACTAGATTATGTAGTACATTGCATAGGTTTAATAGGAAGTTAACAGTTCACCTAGTGGGCCCAATAGTGGGTCCCTTAGTGGACATTTTATATACTCACTCTTTTCATGTTTATTTTTCAGGCATAGGTAAGAGGAAGTTGGCGAAAGACAAGCAAAATCAGTGACCATACTCATTGGGACTATCATGACCAGATGCTTTCGCTGCATTTTTGTTATGATTTGATGTGTTTAGGATGTTGAACTGTTGTTAGACGGTTTTTGTTCAAACTTACAAGTTCTTTTTCTGTTTTGACTAAGGGACCCGAACTAAATTTTTTTCGATCATTTTTATCTATTTATTTGAAACATTTTGTTTTCTATCGGATAATGTTTTAAAAATTGTTTCTTAATTAAAATGAGTCAAACTTTGTGTGCTTTTTGTTTTAAAATAAAGGTTTTATTCAAGTGACGATCCCATGTTAAGGTTGAAAATTTGGGGCCTTACAGGGATAATACAAAAGTGTTTGTAAAGTTCCTAAAGACTTTTTCAAATGTAACGAATAAATTTTCTGTTTCTATGTCTATGACTTCAAACATATTTTTTCATTAACTTTGTTTGATCCAAGAAATAATTTGTGAATACTCATTATATGAGAATGCATTGTTGAATAAGATGACATTAAGGATGCAGGAAAAATTCAACAAGTATTGTGGTATAACTACAAGTGAGAAGACATGATTGAAGAAATTGACGGAGTTGAAGAAATTGACGAAGGTAATGTGTAATGTCACCTTTAAATTAGTACTTTTATTTATTTCATTGTTTGGCAATTTGCATTTAAATTATGGGGTCTTTTTAAATATATAATATAAAATTTAAATATACACATTATAAAATTTTTGTTAAATATAAAAGCGCAACCCAATCAAAAGAAAAATACCCAAAAAGCCACCACGCACGAAATTTTCATGTCCGATTAACCACCCAACCCACGTGAAATTTTCATCTTCAATTGATTAATCGCCCATCTGATTTTTCTTCTTCTTGCTCAAATCTTCGATTTCTCCATCGTTCTTCTTCGGCATCACCAATTTCTTCCTTATTCATCTACAACATCTCGTCCTCCATCTTGCGACATCTTCAGATACACATCTATAATTCTTCTCTTCTTTTTCTTTTTCTTCTTTTTGTAATTTTTCTTCTTCTTCTTCTTCTTCTTCATCTTCTTCATCTTCTTCATCTTCTTCTCCTCCCCTTCTGCAATTTTTCTTCTTATTTTTTTTATTCTTCTTCTCATTCTTCTTCTTCTTTGGGATCATGATCATCATCTTCCTTTTCTTCTTCTTCAATGAATTGTGGGACAAAGATACTATCTCTATTTATCTGTGATAGACTGAGATAAAATTATGTCTTTGTTTATCACAAATAGCCAGATATAGACAAAGATAGATGCTTATCTTTGCCTATCTCTGTTTATCAATAGTTGAACAACAATTTTTTTTTTTTTTTTTTTTGTAGAAAATTGAAGTCCTAACACAACAAATTGAAACACAAGATGATTTGGATACAATTGGAATTACATATTTCAAAACACTCAAAACATAATTGTTGCCCGAGGTTTGGTTCTTTTTCAAACTATAGATCTTGGTCTATATTTGTCTATCTGAGTAGAGAGATAACTATCATAGTCTATCATTGTCTACCATTCACTGTTTTTCTTATTTACTCCAATATTTTCTTGTAGCAAATCAATGAAGAAATGCAAATAGAGAAAGAGAAAGAAGATAAGCAAATAGAAGAGAAAGAAGATAACTATTATATCCTATCATAGCCTATAAAAATGATGCATGAAACTGCTCCAAACTTCAACTTGAACGTTTCTCAAACTCAATTTCAACCTACGTCTTAATCTTGATTGTAGAATTACTTTATACATTTTGTAAAGATTCAAGTTGTAAAGTTTCAAGCTGAACATTTCTTTATTTTCTACTTTATATAGTTTGTAAATTTTTTTATACTTGTTGACAATCTACTTGTTTTAAAATATATAAAATTAATAGTTGTGTATTGTTTAAAATGTTATTTGATTATTTGGTTATGTGTAGTTTGACTGTAGTTGTTGTTATCATTTTCTATCTCAGATAGATAAAGATAGGTCACTATCACTGTCTATTATAGATAGAAAGTTGTAAAGCTCTATCATTGTCTATCCCATATAGACAGAGAGATTATCACTATCTATTTGAGATAGACAAAGATATAGTTCTACCATCGTCTATCTGAGATCAACAGAGATATAAGATATAGTTTTATCATTGTCTATCTGAGATAGACAGAGATAGAATACTATAAGAGTCTATCTGAGATAGATAATGATAGAATACTTAATAGTTTTTTTGCTTTAACATTGATGGTGCCATTAAAAATATTTACAACTTAATACCATAATAAATCAGAAATATCATTCAGTAACTCTAATATCAATCCATTTGTCTTTACATATATTACAATGCAAAAATAATGATTACATCTTTTAAATAATTGGTTTCATTTGCAAGTCCACCTTTACGATTACAATTAGAACATCTTGAGAACTTTTTAAATTCACATATAGTTGGAATTCTTTGTTTTTTAGGTCTTCCAGCTTGAAGTATAATAATAGAAGATAATGTCTTCATGACATCATCTTCAACTCTTCAATTCAAATGAACTCCAGCAGATCAAACACAACCACTCTATGTTGCTGACAATGTTTCTCTATAATAAAACTCAACTACATAAGAATGGGTATCTATATTAAGTATTTGGAGAAAAGCAAGCGCATGTGCACATGGATTTTCTCAAAATTTCATACTTGACAACTACAATGTATCGCTTCACTATGAATTATTTATCTCCATCATTATCTTGTATTTAATATTGCTAATGGGATCAACCTAATAGGTAAATAATAGAAAGGTATTCAGTATAAACAAGTATTCAAGTCTATCTGAGGAACTCATAATGAAAAAATATATGTATAAGAAACTCGTAATGAAAATATCGCTAAAATTATCTAAGAATCTCTTAGTGAAATTAACTATCAAATAGTGATAGATAGAAATAGATTTCTAAGTCTAGATAGACCACTATCTCTGTCTATTTGGGATAGACAATGATAGTCCTCTATTACTTTATATCTAGGATAGACATAGATAGTGATTCTATCTCTTTCTATCCACGATAGTCATGGACACCAGATAGACAGTGATAGTGGTCTATCTCTGTCTATCTGGGATAGACATATAGATAGACCTCTAACATTGTCTGCCTATTTGAGATAGACAATGATAATCATTTATTTCTTTTTATCTAAGATAGATAAAAAAAATAACTATTATAGTTATCATTCACTATGATAGAAGACTAAGACAAAGAAAGATGGACATATATCTCTATCAAATAACAAAGAGATGTCCCTATCTTTTACTATCTTTGATAGACAAAGATAGAGTGTTATAACTGTATATCTCATATAGACATAAATAACACTCTATTTTTGTCTATCTATATAGTTTCGTTGAAGAAGAAGATGAGAAAGATGAAGATCGAAGAAAATAATCCCAAAGAATAATAAAAATAAGAAGATGATCTCGTAAAATAAGAATAAGAAGAAGAAATTCAGTACAAACAAAGAATTATTGAAAGAAGAAGAATTAGGAACAAGAAAAAGAAGAAAAAGAATAAGAAGAATTCAAAAGAAGAAGAAGAAACATTACCAAGAAACTTTGATTTAGGAGGAGAAAAAAACTGAAAAAGAAGAAAATGAAAATGAAAAAAAAGAATGAAGGAGCATCCCAAGAAACTCTAATTTGGGATGAGGAGAAGAAGAAAAAAAAGAAAAAGAAAAAGAAGAAAAGAATGAACGAACATACCTGGAGTCTGAGTCAGTAAAATGAAGGAAGATAATAAAGGCCACACTAATTTCAAATTGATAGAGCGGATGAAATCGACGAGATGAAGGAAGGAGACGCAAATTAAGAGAGGAGGTGAAATCGACGATCATGGAGACCGCGTGAATTTCAAATATGAAAAGGGTAATTTTTGCATTTTAAGACCATTGAAACTAGGCCTTTTTTTTTTTATAAACTGAAAATAGTTTGATAATTTTTCTATTTTTAACAATTTGCCTTAAATTATCTCATTTAAGCTATTCCTTTTTTATTTTGATCTAGAATTAAAAACATACAAAAGGAGATGGAATATGATTCTACGTTCTAAGTTCCTACTCTCAAATTTTAAATTTCTAGTTGATTTTGATGGACACTCTTAACATTTTTGTTTCTCATGATAGACTACTTTAAAGTTGGCTTATCTTTTTTAGGGATCATATTTGCAATGTGCAAAGGAATCATCATTTTAATTCTCTCAAGTTTCAACAGTAACTCAGTAAATACACAGTTATTTGTCTTAAAGCATTTATCATGATAAGAACTTACTATTGTTAGATTTATTGAAATAGGAATGGGCTATGTTGTTGTTAACACCATAATTCTGGCTTTTTTGGTGCAAGTCATAATTCCAAGCAAAAGATCTCTGAATAATACAAGATGCATAACTTACTGTTTGTTTTATGTTGATTTATGTGATGGAAATGTAAAATGGCTCGATAGTTTCTTGTGTCTTTGGAAAACTAGGATGATGGTCGTCAGTTGGAATGTTAATAAGGTTAGCTTTTGGACACGTTTTCAGGTTTTCTTCTAGTTTCAGGCCTTCATATATTTTTAAATGGATTATTTTTACTTTAAATCAAATAGGTACATGCATTTCTGATTTGTTAGTTGTTTAAAAGAGTTCAAGACTGCAAGACTACTATTTTGGTCATCTCTTAAGAATGTTGGTTGAGAAGTGATTGAAGAGTCTTTTACAACAGTAAGAAATTTAAGGATTGGCAGTACATATTACAAAATATTGATGGCCTAATTATAAGCATGCTTTACAAAAAAAAAAAAAAAAAATCCGAATATATAGGTCATTAGTGTGTAAATTATAAAGCTCAAAAAATTTAGCCCACCGACCTAGAAATTGGCTTTATAAATTAGTGTATAACGTGGGGGGTCCAACTCAACCCGACCTGATTCAGGTTGGGTCAAGCCAGGCACAATTCGTACATAATCGAACATTTTCGTGTCAGGTCAGTTTTGAAGGCAAACCAACCCAACCCAGCCCAATTACACCCTTAATAATGAGTGTATAAGTGAGACATAACAAGTGAATCAACATTATATCAAATGTATCAAACTAATCATGTGTATCAGTGAAGCAATCGTGAGGGTAGGTTTTTAATTTTCCATTTTCAAATATGGGCTAGGCTTGGATTTTGACATTTTTGTAGAACCAAAAGTTGTATGCTTTATTCCTAATTGATCAAACTTATTATGATAAATGCACAAGAACCCCCGAGAAGACAAAACAAAAACTCATAAAAGATGTTAACAATAGTAACTAAGGGCCCATTTGGTAACGTTCTCGTTTCTTGTTTCCTGTTTCTCTTTCTCATTTTTTCAAAAACAGATTTATTTGGTAACTGTTCTCCTTTCTTGTTTCTAAAATTTGAGAAACATTCCATAAAAATGAACTAAAATTGAGAAACAATAAAAAATAGTTTCTCTTATTTCTGTATCTATTTCTATTTTACCATTGCCAAAAATAATGAATATGAATTTTTTGTGTATTAGTAGTAATATTTTTAAAGAATTTGTTTCACAACATTTCTTTATTTATTTTCTTTTCTTATTATTAATTTTTGTATTTACAAAATTCTACAAAATTTATATTTTATTTATTTTTTAATTTTAAAATTTTCTTATATTTAAATTTATATATCATTTTAATTTTTAATATGTTCTTTAACTTTTTTATATTTCAAATTTCAACTTTTAAGAGAGACAATTTTTTTCTTTAATATTTATTTTCATGATTTATAATTTTTTTTATTAATTTCACTATTTATAGAATAATTCTACTACATTTATATTTTATTTTAATTTTGAATTTTAAAATTAACTAATATTTAGATTTATATCTTATTTTAATTTTCAATACGTATATTATTATTTTTTATATATTTCACTTTTTGAGTATTAATTCTTGCAATATGCGGGTTTATACATTATTTTAATTCTAATATTTTTAATATATGATCTAAAATTCGATAAAACTTTTTTTAGTTAAAATCGAGTAGAATTTTACAATATACAAATGCTTCTGACTAAGACATTCATTTAGCTTAATTTTAATATTTTAAAACCACGATATTTACATAATTATACAACTAAGCTGGATTGGACTCGACACAATTTAAGGTAAATGACTTGAGTTAGAGATGATATTGTCGATCCAATTTGGACAATATATAAAGGAAATGATACAAATTCGTTACTATATTTTAGTTGTTATCCAGACTTTCTTGTATTAGTGACATAATCTTTCGATAAAATATTTTTTTATGTTTAATGTCCTGTATATATATATATATATATAAATATATTATTGTTGCAAAAACAAAAAGAAATAAGAAAAAAACAAGAAATAAGAAATAGTTATCAAACAAATTTATGTTTCGGTTTCATTTTCTCAAGAAACAATAAACAAATGAAACCGAAACAGTAATAGTTATCAAACATGGTCATGTTTCTTGTTCTAAAAAAAGAAGAAATAAGGAACAGGAAACGGAAACGGAAACGTTACCAAACGTGTCCTAAGATATTCAGCCAAACTAAAAAATCAATCACATCTTACACAGTTGTGAATGTGCATACACTAAAAGATCGAGCAATAGAAAAGACCTTTTCCGATAAACATTACATAGTCTTGTATTAGAGATAAACCTAAAGAGAATGGAATAGATAACAACACATTTATTCTTTATATGTCTTCAACATTCTCATGTAGGATAAAGATAATTTATTCAACTTTTTTAAATCAACAAGTATAAAACATCACATTAAATGTAGGCCTCAAGGTATGTTCAATTTTTCTTATTTACAAACTAATTTTATATTTCAATTCAAATTTCATTTTAGAATCAAAATAAAAATGAGTTCTTAAATGTTTAAATCACAAGTTCATATTCAAGATACAATTTATAATTCATTTAACGTGCCTAACATTTATATTTGATATAAATGCATCAAGATTTTTTTACTACAACTGAATAGATGACGAGATAAAACATCTACCCTTTTCATGAAAAGGAAGTACATATATCAACATCATTAAGTTAAACTTACTTTGATATTCAACTTTATTCGAGAATATTTTTTTCAACCTATGACTTTTTTAATTAAAAAGTGGAATAAATTAAACTTAATTTTTTTCTTAAGTCAAATATTAAATATAACTTTTACATTAAAATAATTGCTGACTAATTCTCAACCATCGAAAGATACAAATACAAATAAAAATAATTTACTAAAAGGTAAAATTACAACAAATATATCTTTTAAAGTGAACTTAAAATTGTATTCATTCCCTTTGTCATAGACCAAAAAGAATATTAACTCCAAATCGTTGATTTCTTCTTTTAAATGTGTGGATGGTTCATAGTGACAGCGAGGGATTGTTTTCTTCTTCATTTTTGTAGATTTATTATTTCGATTAATATTTTAATTCAAATCTCATGGGAAGAAAACAAAGAAAATATATCCCAAAAAAAACATCCATCCATCAATATTTTGATTCCAAAAATGAAATGTCATACCAAAAAATATAAAAATCCTTTAACAATTACTTGATTATTATTTTTTTTTTTTTTCAAAAAATAGGTCCATTTAGTATTAGATAGGTTTCGTGTTTTTTAAAATTTAAAAATGTATTTGAAGTTGAGAATGAATTTTGAAAAGTATATACATTAGCGGATCTACATATAGAGGCTAACGGGCCTGTGTCCCTTTCAAATTATCGATTTTTGCATTTTAATATTAATTTTGAAGTATCATTTTCAATATATATTATATAATGTATCATTCAGACCAAAGTTAGGTGATACAGTAGTGGTTTTACCCCACAATTGTTCTTTTCATATACATGGATTTCATTTCCAAATCCCAATAATTTCATAAAAGGAAAATAGTTTTTTTTAAAAAAAAGAGGTAAAAAAAACCTAACTAAAATAACCCTAACTTATTTTCTAGTCGTCATTTGCTACTTCACAAATATTTAGAAAAAATTTGCAGTAAAGTTTCAATCTTAAACTTTCACTCTCTCAAAAATATTCTATGAAAAAGGTATTATTCTTTTTCTCTTTTCTTTTTTTTTTTTTGATGTAATTTTTACATTCACATTTACAAAATGTATATGTTTATTTTATTTAATTTCAGAACTAAAGGCTACAAGATATTTTTTTTCGTTCATCATTAGAATATACATGTCATATCTACAAGAGAAGCATAGCAAAAAAATATTGAAGCTTTAAATAATGGTGAAAATCAAGTGGTCGATGATTAAATCAAGAGAGAATGATTAATAGACCAGGAGATACTCGATGGGTATCATATTAAAACACTTCAATGAGTCTAGTTACAATGTTCTCTTCTGTAGTTGATTTGCTTGAGACAATTATGCTTAGTGGATCAAATTCAGAACAAAAATATGAAACAAAGATTCTAATGAATTCAATCTTGTCATTTGTTTTGTTTTCAATATACATCTCATTTGGCTTTGTTTTCAATATACATCTCATGGATATGCAACTTCAAGAGTTAAATAATTATTTACTGAAACAAATACTGAATTGCTTCTTTTTGTGGTCTGTTTGAGTCCGAGTAATTCATTTGCTGCTTTTGATAAACAAAACTTAGTGTACTTGCTCAATTTTATCCAAGAGACTTTTCAACTATTGAAATCTCTTTGCTTGAGGATCAACTTCAAAATTACATTATTGATATGCCTTCATAGAGTAACTTTCCAAAATTTTGAGATGATTTTAGTTTTATTATCTTACAATAATAAGTTGGATTTATTTTGAGATCTAATTTGTTTTGGGATGTTAATTATATTGGTTAAGAAATTAAATATATATATATATATATATATATATATATGTGTGTGTGTGTGTGTGTGTATATTTAATTATTTTTTGTTAAAAGATAATTGAGAGAGGAGAGAGGAAGATTTGATTGATTTAGAATAGGAAAAAGAAAAGATTTATTTGATTTGAAAAAAAAATATATTTGATTTGGTGGAATTTGGAAAAGATTATAATAATAATAATAATAATAATAAAAGGTTATTATTATTTATAAATTAATATTATTATTTATTAATTTAGGGTTGCATTCGAGAGCGTGAAAATTAAGAAAATTAAAGATTTCATCTTCTCCTTACACAACCGCTACACACCTCCCTCCTTTGTATTTCTTTTCGCCGGTTTCCGACATGTGCTCCTGTAACGCCCCGAGTTTTCAACCTTAACCCAAGGTCATTACTTAAGTAAAAATCAATAAATCCATTTTTAAAGGACGAAGACAAAACAAA
>JBBPDJ010000004.1:7496831-7509514 GCA_037974625.1 Cucumis cinereus | reverse complement strand
AACTTTTCCTAAGGCTTGTACTTTACGACACACAGTCGAGTGGTTGAGTACTGACAAATATGTCGGAACAGGCCTCGAACAGACCACCTTCACGATCATGTCACAGCAAATCGCCCCATGGGCTTGCCGTCAGAACGAACGTCAGAACATGCCTCGTACAAACCCCTTTCACGACCTTCAGTGACGGGTGCCACACAGGCTTGTCGACTATACGCCACACAGGCTAGTCGACGGTTGCCACACAGGCTGGTCACTGGCTAGTCAGAATCAACTCAATCGTACGACTTGAAAACTGACCTATCGTTTTCCACCAACTACAAACTCATTAAGTGAGTTAACAGAAACCATATCCAATTAAATCCATCACAAGCATTATGATCATAATAATCTAAACATGTCTCAAACAGCAGATAACACAAGTAAACAGTAAAACAAATCATGGATAATCCAAACATATTTATAAACCAGATACCCCGAGGCCAACCCCTAAATCAGGCACATAAAGAACCATCTTAACACCTTATACGCCAAAAGCGTAGATTCGGTAGAAGTAATCCTTACCTCAAGTTACGGAGATTCCCTAAATCGAACTAGCCTCCAATTGACCCTAAACACACAAGAACTTTGATTGATACTTTCTTCCCAAAAGAAATATTAATTAATTCTAACCATTAATAGCCACTTCCAAACTTACCAACAAAGACGAAAACTAAGGCAATTGCACCACAAATATCTCAATGGAATCTTCAATTTGAACCTTCAAAGAACAAGGAAAAATACCCAATTAATCCAAGGAAAATACAGAATTAAATTTTCATTGGGCACCCTAAAACCCAATTTGAAATCTTCCCAAACCTTACCATCAAACCAACATAGAGCAGTGGCAGTGGAGACAAGAAGTGACAAAACACGGCTCGGTGGCTCGGCTCGCAGATCCGAACGTCACAAGCGGCTCGCGGAACGTCGGCTCGGGACGCACGAATTCGCGAGCTGGCGCGCGGAAATGGTGCTCGCTAGTGGGGGGTTCGACTCGCAGACTGGAGATCGGCTCGGAATAGGGCGACGGGATGGCAGAGGCGCCGGCTTGGCTTCCACGACTCAGCGAACGGAGGCTGCAGCTGTTCAGATCTGCGCGACCCGCGGCTTCGGCGAGACTTCCTGGCATGGTTACGCGATGAAGCAGCTCCACACGCAGTGGCTTGGCGACGAACGGATCGGAGATGGAGTCGCGGCTTCACGAACGGTTGGGCGCTTGGCGATGGTGTTCGGCTCTGCGTTGAAGGCAACGACAAGACGCGCGGCTAGAGTCGACGAATGGCGCGGCTGACGACGTGGCTACGAGTGGAGGGCTGGGCGGCGGCGGCGGCGTTATGGCTGCAACTACGGTTTTGCAACTACGGTTTTTTTTTTAAGAGGAGGAAGATTGAGGAAGATGAATTGCACGTTTCGCAATGTGCATTAAATAAAATAATAATAATAATATAATTAATATTATTATCACAATACCATTTTATAAAAATAATAATAATAATAATATAATTAATATTATTATCACAATATCACAATAATAATAATACCATTTTATTTCTTTCCAAAAATAAAATCCAACATCCTCTTTTCTAATTAATACCAGTTTCCTCTTTTAATTCCCTTTCTTTTCACCAACTACAAACGAACAACCCTCAACAATTAAAATTAAACTCAAACTTTAAACCAAAATTAAACATCCCAAAAATTACAATTTTACCAACAATTTTATAAGATAATTAATAAAAAAAATTTACAAATTACCTTAAAAAATTTGGGATGTTACAGCTCCACTCAACCATTACGCTTTTTCGTTCGCCGAAGTCATTTAATCTTTCGGATTTGATTTATCTGTTGTCGCTCAAGGTCGCCGCCATTAGTTATATGGGTAAAGTATTGAGTATTTTATTTTGAATTTTTGGATACCCAATAAAATTAAATTGAGAATTAATTAGGAAATTAATCTTGATTTTGAAGGTCCAATTCAAGTTTTCAGTTGTTATTAATTCGTAGAGTTTGCTCTACGAATTGGAGTGGAATCTAGTCAAAGATTAGTAAGTTTAGTGTGGAACCAAATTGAAAGTTTATGGTTATTTAATTAATAATTTTATGGAAAATTTGTTAATTAAATCATTATTTGTAGGTTGAATTCAAAGCCTTTGTGGATTTAATTCGTAAGAGTTTTCCCTACAAATTCAATTGGAATTCGGCAACCACTTGGTATGTATTTTATCGAATAAGGTGTGGAAGATGTTTAGTGTGCCTACATTGTGGTGTTAACTTCTCGTTTTTGAATATATTATGTATGGATTATGCATGACCCGTCATACTACTGATCTGTGTTATCTGCTGCATGAGAATTAATTGGTTATTGTGATCACTATGTTATAGTTTTGGTTTATTGGTTATGGTTTCTCTTAACTTTACCTAATGAATTTTGTACTCGGTGGTAGAATGATGAGTCAGATAGCAAGCCTGTGTGGCGATTTGCTCTGGCAGGGCCAGTTAACAACTCTGTGTGGCGTATTTGTTCTGAAAGTCGGTTAACAAGCCTGTGTGGTAAATTGTTCCGACATATCTGTTCTGATAGCAAGCTTGTGTGGCGTATTGCTCTGACAGGGTCGGTTTACAAGCCTGTGTGGCGTATTGTTCCGACATGTCTGTCCTTACTCAACCACTTGACTGTGTGTCGTAAAGTACAAGTCATTAAAGAGAGTTAACGGTCACCTAGTGGGATCAGTAGTGGGTTCCTTACTGAGTATTTTTATAGTCATCCTTTCTATGTTTTATTTCAGGCAGAGGTAAGAAGGGACCGGCGAGAGACAAGAAGAACTAGTGACCATATCGGGAAGGACCAGGAGACCTTTTGCTTCTGCTTACGATATTTTGGCATTTTTACGGTTAAACTGTTTTATTTTTACTTGTCATAGTTATTTGGTTTAGAAAACTATTTTTAGGGATCCCGTTTAGGTACTTTTCTTTTTCATTATTTTGGTTAAGTGCTCGTTTTGATGACATTTTAAATGTTTATTTTGATTAAATAAAAGTATTCGTTTCGTTTATTTTCGTCTTTTAAAATTGATCTTAATGGTTTTAATTAAGTAACGGCCCGGTTCGGTTTGAGATTTCGGGGCGTTACACATAGTTTATTGAACTAAAAAGCATAGGTGATTTGGCCGTGGAAATGGTCATTACGAAAAGAGATAAGGTCTATCCATTAGTTTATTAGTTGCTCACATTGACATTGATTTTACCTGTTGCAACAGCTCCTGTAGAGAGAATATTTTCTGCTATGAATATTGTGAAGACTCGAATGGAAGATAAATGGATGAACAATTGTCTTATAGCTTGTACTAAGAAAGGTCTATTGGATAAGTTAGATATTAAACTTATCATGGATCGATCTCAAAACATTGAAAACCCGTAGAGAACAATTGTAATACGTATTAAATTAATTAATGTTTGAAGCTCTGAATATTTTTTTTAACATTTTTTAATGTATATATATATATATATAGTGAAGACCCTTGGGTCCTCGAGAACTCAGGTGTGATCCTTAAGATAATTTTTCTATGAAATAACATTTTTAAATTTTTCTATAGCAATTTGTCTTATTTTGAAAAATATGTGGTCATTCATAAAGAAAACATCTAATAAATTTAAATTAATTGTTTACATTATTGCATTATCGATCCAACTGTGTTATTGACACCGTGGAGCCATGTAGAGGCAGGGGTACGTGTCCTCCTCGACTTATCGACTTATCGACTTATCGACTTATCACCTTTTGTAATTTAATATAAATTTCAAATACGATTTAAAAATATATATATCAAACATCAATATTATACCCTAAATGTTAAATATATTTTTCATTGGCTGAGAAGCTCACTGGGAATATTGGCTATGGTTCAAATCTCCCTTACCATTACTTTTTTAAATTGAATTTATTTTACAATTCAAATCGGGTGATGTGCTTATTCCTGTACGGTAACATCTGCTCGGAAAAAATATATTTATATTTTTTCAATAAAAAAAATAATAATAAACCTCTCAACTGAAATTTCTTTTAATACACACCATTTTTATTGCTTAAAGCTTTCATTTTTATGAGCAACAAGCACCGACGTCTACTCAACCAAAAACTAAGAGCCATTTTATTTAAGGTTTCAATTTATGCCTATGAGTAATTGATGGATTAATATTGTTGGAATGCATAATACGACTGTGTTTGGCTATGATCGAATAGATTAATATTGTAATTAAAGTAGATTAAAAATAATAATAATGAAGAAGAAGAATGGAGAGAATAGAACACAAGATTTTACATGGAAAAATCCTAAACAAATTAGGTAAAAACACCGGCAAGGATAGAAGAATCACTATATAAAATAGGAGTTACAAACTTTCTTTCTTATTGATAAATACAAAGCTCTCTTATAGGAAGAAACTCTCTCTATTTTATACTTCACTCACTTATCAGAGATTTTAGAATGGTTTGGCAAGCATGAGTCCTCACCCATTTATAGCCAAAAGATATTTAAGTCATCAAGCAAATCCAATGACTCTAGTTTGTCCTTGATAGATGTGTATGGTCCAATGACTTTAAATGTTCTAGAGAGCTGTGAAAGATCTAATGGTCATAAATTAATCTTGGACAAAGTTGTGAGATCCAATGATCCAAAATTGTCGTCAATAAACTTCTTAAATAATAATGAAAATTTAGGATGATTATCCAACACTTTTTTTAATGACACTAATACATAAATTTCATAACAATGATACATTATTTATGAATTAATAATTTATCAACTAACTAAAATAATTTAATTAATTATATAATCCATTAATATTAAATATATATAGTTTTTAACTAATAATTAAAAACACATGAATAAATTTTAATGTAATTTAATTAATTAATAATTTTAAAAAACACGTAATTTGATTAGTTTTAAATATTCTTAACAATGAAAATAACTAAGTTTATATTTTAATTTATCAACCAATTATTATCAACTAAGAACAATATGAGAGAGAATATAATTTATTATACTATTTTAATATTTTTATTATCAACAAAAATTCCATATCATCTCTTTTGTTATTTGACAAATGTCAAAACTGCAAACTCTGGTTGGTTTAATAAAAGTCAACGAGAGTTTAGATGATCAACTGATAATCAAGTGTACTAGTAATTATAGGGTTTGTGCTTCGAATCCTCTACTCTAATTATTGTACTAAAACAACTCATAAAAAATCTTCTATAAGATGTTGATCATTTTATCAAACTATTAAAACTATTTAGGATGTTTTTTCTAAATATAAGAATTAAATACTAACTCTTAAAGTTACAGTACTAAAGTTAATTTTAATTTTAACTTTTCTCAAAATTTGTAATTTAACATTAATTTAAACATTTCAAATATTAAAATAGAGATGGGAGTCCTAATTAAGTGGATGAACAAAATCAATCACTTTAATAAGGGCATCAAATACCTTGATAAATCTGCATTAAAAAAACAAATTAGCATGGATCAACTAACAACTAACATATGTTTATATTATTGACCACGAAGTTAGAAGTACAATTCTCTTAACTCACATATTACAGAAAAAATACAAATTACAAAAAACACCGTTGAAGTACAATGATAGTTCAAAATTAATTACACGCCAAAACTTAATTACAACAGTTGTAGAAATTGGATTCAATCAAATGATAAAAATTAAGCTCTCAAACTTATACAATTATTACAATTTTCGACAATTACGTGAGTTTGATGATCTATAATGTTCATAAACTTGTATATAGAGTTAAAAATTAATACACACAAGGGGTATTTTTGTAATTTAACGTTAAAAAAAGAGACGAAAAAAGAAAAGATATGGATAAGAGTCATTTTAATGTGACACCTTTCAAATATAGTATACCAAGGAAGAGGCTATATATATCCCATCTCCATTCCCAATTTTATACACATCAAAATAAACATATATATATATATATATATATATATATATACACACATATATATATAGTTGAATTATCAAAGTAATTAATTAAAGGTGGAAATGAGTTCAGAAGAGGAGGCAAAAAAGTACTTGGTAAAGAAACTTGAGTATCAACATTGCTTAGAAACAATTTTAGCCCACGCAGACGTGCCAATCCCGTATCCAGCCTTCCTTCCTCTTTTCCAGCTACTAACTGAACATGGCGTGTCCTTGTGCAATGGAACTATAGTAAGTGCTTAATTAAATATATTAATTCAGTATAATATATATAATATGCAAATAAATAATTTTGATTTTGTTGAATGCAGAAATTCAGACTTAATGCCGAATCAAACACTAATCGACTGTTTTTATTACCAAAAATCCTCGCTATTTTCGGGGTTAATGATCCCCGATACTGGAGATGGATCTTCATCACTGACCATATGTATGTTTTTCTTTATTAATTATTCATGGAACCCAGATTCAATTTCATAATGCTATGTATTTATGTGTAAAAATAAAACGTACTGCAGTACTGAAGTGGATGCCCCTCGACTGATTGAAATACAAAAATTTGATATACGTGGAACAATTCAGGCATCATTGCTGTCACCAGGAGTTTTATACGTGGTATCATTATTGGTAATGCTCACTGAGGATACCGCCGGATGGCAGAATCCTTTGAACGTTTCAGTCACCACACCAGATGGGGCAACGGTGCAAAGCCAAGTAAGCCTCGTGCGGAAGCCCATAGGCTTGTTTTTTGAACTCACAGCAGGCGAGTTCATTGTCAATAATACTGGATGTGGCGATAGCGGCGTCGTCAAGTTCGCCGTATGGGAACATTCAAGCTATCCCAAAAAGGGGATTCTCATAAAAGGTTGTATCGTTCGAGCAAAGTTTTCACTTGGCTGCACAAATCCAACTTTGAACAGGGCATGAAATTCTCTCTTCTCAAACTCAAACTACATATATTTGGAGGGCAGCTACAAGTTTATGTTTTATAATTACCAAATATGAAATGAAATACCATAGATGTAATAGCATCAAAAGATTATATAAATAATGCACACCCTACCGTTTTTGCATTACTAGCAAAACGGTGTTATAATGTTTTAAACGCTTCTTTTGTTTTACTATAAAATTGATTCAAAGAAGAAGGATGGGAGACTAGTAAATCAATCATTATTTTATTGATAACATTATCATAATAAATCTGGAGGAATATTATGAAACTCATCTAATTATATTGAATATTATTGAAGACTGTTAATAAATTAGAAGCAACCTTCTCCCCCTGAAAAAATGGAATTCAAAATCTGCATTTTTGGTATGCCTATGAAAAAATGGATTCTTTATCAGCTAAAAATTCAAGCTGATAGAGTTTCATGAAACAAAGTAGGAGCATTAGGAAAACAAAAGACATGAACAAATATTTTGGGTTCCGTTTATGGTAACCATTCCATTTTTTCTCTAAATCTCTGGTTTGTTATCTACTTTTTATCCCTATCTTAAAAAACAAAGTCAAAATTTAGAAACTAAAAAAATTATTATAAGAATTTTTTTTCTTTTAATTTAGCTAAGAATACAACTTTTCTACTTAAGATTGATACAAACAGACTATGGTAAGAAAATGAACAGGAAATAGGCTTAATTTTCAAAAATCAAAAACAAAAAATAAAACGATTATAACCAAATTAACCGGAGCTTAGTACATATTGAAGACAAGAAATTTAAGTAGCCACTGCAAGAAGAGCTCTATATTCGACTATGGTAGAGCTACTAGAAATAGAGACTTGTTTCTTGACAAGCCATGATATCAAATTGTTTCCAAGATAAACAACAAAGCATGAGAGGTAGATCTCCAACCTAATATTTGATTATTATTATTATTATTTTGAGGAAGATTATGGTTGTAGAAGTCTTATCAAACCCAATTTCTTTGAGCCAATAAGAGGACTTAATCCTAATTAGAAAATTGAAATGGATAGACAGAAATGCCTATACACTTGAATGAACCAAAAGGTTATGAAACCCATTGCCTCTAATCTTTAAATACAAAGATGGCATTTTAGATATTCAACAAGGTTAGATTAGTAGTCAATAGTTATTTAGAAGAAGAAGGTGTAGACTATGCAGACATGTTTCCCTAATGGTCAAGCAAGTTACAATCAAAATGCTTTTACCCCTAGTCGTTAGAAAAATGGAGCTAGACCAATTAGATGCATATAAATTAGATTCCCATATGCCTTTTTTACATAAGACCATCTTTATGAATCAGCATGTGTTGGTTAAGTTAAAGGAGGAGATCATCTAGTGTGTCTATTGAAAAAAGGGCTAATCTATGGGCTTAAACTAGGAAGCTAGATGTTGGTAAACTAGAAAACTAGATGTTGGTAACAAATGTTGTTTCAGACATTGAGTTCCTAGGAAGCAGCTTCCACGATTGTGTCGATTTGAATGTTAAGTCCTTTAATTTCATACTAATTTCACACATCTGTATGTAACAAGAATTAAGAAGTCTCTGGTTCAAATCTTTCATCCCAAATGTACTTAGGTTTCTACACATAAAGACTAGAATATATTAATCTAATTATACAATTGCCTAAACTTTTCTATTTTTTTACATGAATATTCTTATTAGCTATTAGGTTTCTACACATAAAGACTAAAATATATTAATCTAATTAAACAATTGTCTAAACTTTTTTATTTTTTACGTGAATAACCTTATTAGCTATTATTTAATACAAAAGTCTGACTCAATTTACTTTTTCAACCCTTTTAACAAATCACTTTGTTTAATGTATATACACACAAACGTTAGTACTAAAAGAAGGATGTACGGAAAAGTTTCTTGTAATTTTGAACTCAAAACATATTTGTTTCCAAAACATACACCAGTAACAAAAGTTTCTCAAAAAAATTTGAAGATGGTTAGCCTTATAAGTTAAAAAGCAAGAATTGGCAAAAAGCTTCAAAGGAAAAAACAAGGTATATTTGATATATTTATGTACAAAGTATATATTTGAATTTTTTTAAAAATAAATTAGAGTATATTTAATAGGTGTATGAACAAGACAACTTGTACAATATATCGTTTTACATACCAAACAATTTATGTGATATATATTTACACTCTTAATATATTATTTGTAAACACGCCAAAAAATAAACTATGGTGTTTGCAATATATATTTACATTTTTCGGTATATTGACAGTATATTTGATGTATACTTGACATTTCATTTAAAATAAACAAAATCTCTTCAAATGAAGGAAACATTATTTTGTATATCTTGCACTAAATGAATATAAAGTGAAAAGAATAAATAACGAAAACAAAGTAAAAAATTCGAAAACAATGTTAATAAGGAAAGAATTAAATATTTAAAAGGTTTGTAGATGAGAGATAATATAATTGATGATATTAAAAAAAATCATTACATAATCCATAATAAATTCATAAGTGATATACTTTTTTTATTTTAAAATACTATGAAATTAAAAGATAAGATAGAATATCAAAAGGTAAAAAGATGTGTCAAAATGTTGCTAAAATCTAGTCATAGAATATTACTAAATTTTGGAACAATTGTGATGTAACATCCAAAAAATTCACCTAATTTTTATTTAATTATCTTGGAATGATTTGAAATTTATTTGGTTAAATTGAAGCAATGTGAAAAGATAATTCAATTTAAAAGTTGAGAGATTTATTTTGGTTAATTTTGGAGGGTTTGGGAAAAGAAATAAAATATATACCTTTTTATCTATATTTGTTAATTGGAAAAGAAAAAAAAATTAAATTTATAATAAGTTTATAATTATTATTTATTTATCTATATGTTATTAGAGGACCTTTTATTTAAATAAGGTTGTTGGAAAAAGAAATTAGAGATTTAGGCTTGTTTTGAAAGTATTTAGGAAATTAGTGTTGTTTGGAGAAGATCAGACCTCCAAGTATTTTACAATTTTTTAAAAAGTAAAAAATAAAAAATAATCGGACCTCCAAATATTTTACACTTTTTTAAAAAACAACAAATAAAAGAGTTCCGATCTTCAAGGCTTGACCTCCAAATATTTTACAATTTTTTTAAAAATAAAAGAGGTCTGGTCTTCAAGACCGGACATCTAAATATTTTATAATTTTTTTAAAAAAATAAGGGAAGTCTTGTCTTCAACCTCCAAGGAAGTTTTTTTTTTTTTTTAAATCGCCAGCAACTTTCACATTTCCCTCACTTCCTTTTCTCTGCCTTGATTTCGTCTCACTTCCTCTCCAGCACTTCCACGTTTCGTCACCGCCCTCTACTTCCCACTTCCTCTCTACTTTCAAATAGGTCATTCACTTCCTTTCACAACTTGAAAAAGAAATGTATATATATATATATATATATATATATAGCTTATTGAAATCCCAAACTTCACTTAGGTTAGTATTTATTTTATTGAATTTAATTTTTTTAAATACATTTGTTTTTTATTGTAAGTTCGTTGGTTTGAATTAATATAAAAAACAAGGATATTTTGCTTTAGTGGCCAGTACAGAATATTTTGATTTAGTGGTCGGTCCATCAACTTCATACATGGATGCTGGTCCACCAAATTCATAAATGTGTAGGCACGGACGCGGTCATGGAGAACATAATGAATATATATACTATGAAGTACCTATCGAATCAGAGCCACAAGAGTACCAACGAGAACCCAGTCAGAGTCAGGAGGAGCCAGATCAACATATAGTTCAAGTCAACGACGACAACCCGTTCGAAATCGAAGACGTCCGGGTTGTGGAATACATTGATTTTCTTGTAACTTTTAAATGATTATAAAATATTGATGGGAACATTTTTATTTACATATATTTTCTTTTTTTTTTTTTTTTGCAATTGCAAATTATTATTAAAAAAACAAAGTCTAATATAATCACTTTTTTAATTTTCAAAAAATATGGATCAGGTAGAGAAATTTTCATTTAAATATCTTGATTTAGTTACAAGTTACATAATCTTAATTTTACTTACAAATAAAATGAAATTTAGTTAGAAAATTTAAAAAATGAAGAAAAATTACAAAATCTTAATTTAGCTACAAATTCAAAGAAATGTACTTAGGAATTAAAAAACAAAGTGGAGAAATGTTACATAATCTTGATTTAGTTACAAATTAAAAAAATGAAGAAAAGTTACAAAATCTTAATTTAATTACAAATATAAAGAAATGTAATTAGAAATTTAAAAAAATGTCAGAAAAGTTACAAAATCTTAATTTAGTTACTAATACAAAAAAAAATTAGTTAACAATTAAAAAAAATGGAGAAAATGTACAAATTTTCCATTTAGTTACAAAGTTGAAGAAGGTAAAAAAAAAAAAAAAAGACATAGGAGAGAGCATTTTTTCTCTCTCATAAGTCCTGGGTTGAACCCAGGACATAAGAAAGGGAAAACAAAACAGTACAAAATCTCTAAATATTTCGTAAACAACTCTATTTTTCTAAATAAATTTTAAAAGTACAACATTCATATAATTCTCTCTGTTATTAGAGTTGTATGAAAACGCGTGATTAGTGAAAAAAAATATATATATTCTTCTTCTTTTTCTCCCTTTTAACCTAGTCGTCGCAGGCCCCACCTTTAACAAGTCGCTCGTCGTTGGCTGAGAGCTCCGTCTGCTGGTCATCGTCAATTGAAGTCGCTCACCATCCAACCACCATTCACCGTCTGCGTGTCAGCTCCATTCGAGTCCGTCGAGTTCAGTTGAGCTAGTTCTTCA
The DNA here is from genome assembly GCA_037974625.1 of Cucumis cinereus. NCBI lineage: Eukaryota > Viridiplantae > Streptophyta > Magnoliopsida > Cucurbitales > Cucurbitaceae > Cucumis > Cucumis cinereus. Next base: position 7,497,717 of record JBBPDJ010000004.1, on the reverse strand, counting down.
AGTCGCGCCTAAGTCGCCAAGTGCCAGTCGTGTTTTCGCGCACCACTCACGTTCACTGTTTGTGGCTTCATGCTCTCTTCTGTCGTTGTGTGGTAAGTGATTTTGAACCAAACCACACGTACTAAGTGATTTGAGAAGAATTTCTTAAATTAGCAAACAATTTGATTGAGTCTTAAAGCTTTAAATTGATGTTTTTTATGTTTATGTTAGGGGCAAGTTTCACAAGTTGGTTAAGTCAAGAGGAGGACCTAGGTTCTTGCTAGTTGGACTTATTAGTTAAGGTAAGTAATTCTTACTATTGAAATCTCTTTAAACCCAGGCAACCTAGAACGATTGATGATGTGGCATGTTACGTTATTATGGAAAAGTATGAATTAATTATGGTTATCTGGATGATATATGTATGTGACTAATTTAAGTATGTGACTGATTAAAGTATGTGATTGATATTCATGTTGTGACTCTGATTTATGTTTGGATGTTATGGATTGGTGGTAGTTGCCCTCCTACTTGTAGTCATGCGTCCTTTAGCAGTTATATCTCATTTGGGATTCCCCAGTAGTTGTGTCTCCTTTAGGATTTTCAAGCATTTGTGTTTCCTTCGGGATTCACCAAAGATTCGTGTTTCCTTCAGGATCCACCAGTTTACAGGGACACATCTCACCTACGGTAGTGCATGCCAATTATCCACTAAGTTATAAAGTAATGAATGATTCAAATAGTTCAGTATTTGAAACATCTTTCATAACTCACAAAGCTTCCATTTGTGTTCTCTCTAAGCTTTATTATTTGTTCTTTTCTTCTTATTCTTGAGAGAGAAATTTTGTATTGTGAGGATTGATTTGTTGAGTGCTACAATTTTGTAAATCTACTCTTTAAGAGAGTT
>JBBPDJ010000004.1:7471647-7496731 GCA_037974625.1 Cucumis cinereus | reverse complement strand
GATATGAATGCATTTGTGTGAATTTCTTGTTTAAATCACTTATTAGCAAAAAGCTATTAATTTGTTTAATTGGGATCGCTTAGTTAAAAAGTTTCATTAATTTGTAAAAACTCTATTCACCCTCCCCCCCTCTAGGGTTGCCATACCGATCCTACAGGGTTCAGAAAAATCACTCTTTGACAAATGTTATAGGTGATCCAAAATCAGGAATCACAACGAGAAGAAAAGAAAGAATTGATTATGCTCAAATGATAGGAAATGTTTGTTTTACTTCTTCAGATGAACCAACTAATGTATCTAAAGCGCTCAAAGACGAGTTCTTGATAAATGCTATGCAAGAAGAATTACTTCAGTTTGAGAGAAATAAAAGTTGGACTCTTGTTCCAAGACCAGAAGATGTTAATATAATAGGGACTAAGTGAATATTCAAAAATAAAACAGATGAATCTGGAGCTGTAAAGAAACAAAGCTAGATTAGTAGCTTAGAGGTATAATCAAGTTCATGGTATAGATTTTGATAAAACTTTTGCTCCAGTTGCTAGGATGGAAGCCATTCGCTTACTTCTAGTAATATCATGCTCGCTCAAACTTAAACTGTATCAAATGGATGTTAAAAATGACTTTCTCAATGGGTACTTAAATGAAAAAGTGTTTGTAGCTTAACATAGGGGTTTTATAGATCCAAATAACACCAATCATGTTTACAAGCTACAAAAAGCACAAAATTGTCTTAAGCAAGCCCCTCGAGCCTGGTATGATTGTTTGACAAAAATTTATCTAACAAAGGATATACTCGAGGAAGCATAGATAAAACACTATTCATCAAAATACAAAACAATTAGTTTATAATCGCTCAAATCTATGTGGATGACATTGTTTTTGGAGGATCACCTCAGTCTATGATAAATGATTTTGTTCAACAAATGAAGTCTGAATTTGAAATGAGCATGGTAGGACAATTGACATATTTTCTTGATTCGCGGTTTCTTCTCTAAACAGTAGTAGAATTTTTGCTTTGCTCCAAGGGTAACAATGGTGTCTACTCGTCACGTATCATATGAACAAGAAAGATCTTTGCGCTCTCAATTTCACCGAAATCCCCATGGAGTGCACATGCGTGGTCCTTTACCGTCTTTAAGCAAGAAAAAGAAGGTTATGTTTTCAAAAAATGAAGGACCTTCTCTCAATGTTTCTGATGATATTACTTTGATTCCTGTTGATCTAAATATGAATGTTGATGATATGGCAACTGACCTAGGAGTTAATTCAAGTAATCCTCACATGCATATGTTAGAACCTGTTTCTTTTAATGTGGAATCTGTCTCAGTTCCTTCTAATACTACTATCTCTGATTTGCCTATAGAAGATAGTGTTACTGAGAATGTTGATGGAAATGTTGTTTTTGAAGTTAATGCAAATGTTGTTTCTGAAGTTAATCAACCTACTTCCTCTAGTCAATCACACTCTGAAGAACCACAAACCTTACTCGAAGAATCATTAGAATCGGTTGACCCAATACCTTCAGATGATGATATATGTATAGCTAATTTATTAAAATCAACTAAAAATACTACTGCTTCAAAAACCCCTTCAAAAACCAAGAAAAATCATGAAGAAAAAGGGAAAAAGCTCATATCTAATCAAACATCTTCTAAAAAATACGAGGGTATAAAATTTGTTTCCACAAAATTTGGTAGCCGAAAAATTCCCCCCACTGTACCCTTTGTGCCATTAGATGAAGTTTTTTTTCACTGCAAGGAAAATGTAGCTAAGTGGAGATATGTTGTACAAAGAAGGATTGCTTATGAGGTCAAAATTTCTGATAACCATCATTCATGCATTGCGATAATGGAACTAATTCATAAGGCATGATTAACCAAGACTATATCTCAAGTAGGACCATTTTATCCAAGATTAATTCGTGAATTTATTGTTAATCTTTCAGCAGGTTTTAATGATCATAGTGACTTTGAATATCACAAGGTTCATGTTAGGGGTCTTTGTTTTGACATAACAATTTCAGCGATTCACCAATTTTTGGAAATAGACCAGTCGTCTGATATTCCTTCTCAACCTCTGCCTTCAGAAGTTTTAGCAACATAATTAACTGGAAGAGTCGTCAAAGTTTGGCCATCTTCTGGCCATTTACCTGCAGGAGCTTTAAGTGTTAAATATGTCATTCTCCATAAGATAGGAATAGCAAACTGGATTTCCTCCACTCATGCATCAAGTATTTCAGCTGCACTAGGTAATTTGATTTATCAAATTGGTACTAGTGCTTAAGTAAACGTTGGAGAGCTTGTTTTATCTCAAGTATTAAGACACGTTGAATTCTTTGGACTTAAAATACCTATCTGCTTCCCTAGACTTCTATGTGGGTTGATGTTGTCTCAACATTCAAATATTTTAACAGTTCAAGATCTTCTTGGACCTGCTCCTAAAGTTCTTCAATTGAGCCTAAGATTGTTTCAAGGGGCTCATGTTCCAGATATTGTACATGATATGAGAGCTCCAGCTGCAACTAATGATGACCAAGCTGATAATACTCAGTTTTGTAGAGATGATCTCTCCTTACCGCCTGTTGTAAGTAATAAAGTTTTACATACTTTAATTATTGAGTCCAGAATGTTGAGTAGCACGATACACACGCTGTCAGATAGAAAGTCTATTGTGGACTCTCTTATTATTACTCTTCAGGGATAGCTACCATCTACATCTGCAAATACAACATCTTTTGAACCACAGAAGCCCGATGTTGCTTATCCTTTGGCATCTCGTTCTGATGATGTTTTGTGAACCAGGCGATAATTTCATTCGAGCAACCAGAGGAAAAAAAAGATGAGAAGAGAACCGGGGAACCATGTCTTTCACTATCAACCATGTTTTGTTATTATCTTTGACTATCTATTTTTTATCTTCACCATGAAAAGCTTTATGAACTATCTTCTTGTTACTAAGAACTGAGAACTGACCTTCAAAAGTTTCATATTTTCAAGCCTTTTTGCATCAGATGTTTATCCTTATTATGAGATTCATAAGTAGAGAAATAATGGTTGCCAGAAAAGAAATATTATTTATTTAATAATAACAATCTCCCCCTTTAGCAAAGAATAATTCTAAAACCTGTTGGAAGATTAACAATAAATTCACGAATTAATCTTGGATAGAATGGTCCTACTTGAGATACAGTCTTGGTTAATCTTGCCTTATGAATTAGTTCCATTATCTCAATGCATGAATGATGTTTATCAAAAATATTAACCTCATCAGCAATCTTTCTTTGTACAACATATCTCCACTTAGCTACATTTTTCTCGCAGTGAAAAGAGACTTCATCTAATGGCACAGAGGGTACATTGGGAGGAATTTTTCAGCGACCAAATTTTGTGGAAACAAATTTTATACCCTTGTGCTTTTTAGAAGATGTTTGATCAGATATGGGCTTTCTCCCTTTTTCTTCTCATTTTTTTTTAGTTTTTGAAAGGGTTTTTGAAGCAATAGTATTTTAGTTGATTTTAATAAATCAGCTATACATATATCATCTGACGGTATAGGGTCAACCGGTTCTAATGGTTCTTCGAGTAAGGTTTGTGATTCTTCAGAGTGTGATTGACTAGGGGAAGTAGGTTGATTAACTTTAGAAACAACATTTGCATCAACATTCTCAGTAACATTATTTTCTATAGGCAAATCAGAGATAGTAGTATTAGAAGGAACTAAGACAGATTCCGCATTAAGAGAAACATGTTCTAACTCATGCATGTGAGGATTACTTGAGTTTACTCCTAGGCCAGTTACCATATCATCAACATTTGTATTTAGATCAACAAGAATCGAAGTAACATCATCAGAAACATTGAGAGAAGGTCCTTCATTTGTTGAAAACCTAACCTTCTTTTTCTTGCTTACAGACGGTAAAGGACCACGCATGCGCACTCCATAGGGATTTCGGCGAAATTAAGAGTGCAAAGATCTTTTTTGTTCATACGATTCGTGACGAGTAGACCCCATTGTTACCCTTTAAGCAAAGCAAAAATTTACTATTGTTTAGAGAAGAAACTGCGAAGATGCTTTTGAGGAATATTTTTCTTGATTATAAAATAATGTCTATTGTTTTGATTTTGTGTTTTTAGGGAAAGTAAAAATATGGGCTATAAAAATGAGCTTTTGATCTTATAATATTTTTGGCCCAAAATAAGTAACTCAGAAATTGAGTCTACAAATATTTAGCCCTACTCGTAGAGTTTCAAAGGTTATAGCATCTAGGGGTTTAGTCAAATTATCAGTTATTTGAGTAGTAGTTCTCAAATGCTCAAGAATAATTATCTTCTTTTCAACTAACTCTCGAATAAATTGATGTCGAATGTCAATGTGTTTTGTTCTACTATGTTGAACAGGATTTTTGAAAATATTGATTGCATTCATATTGTCACAATATAAAGTCATGACATCCTGATCAACTTCATAATCTTTCAACATTTGTTTCATCCACATCAGTTGTGCACAACTGCTTCCTGCTGCTATATATTCTGCTTCAGCAGTTGATAGCGAGACACTATTTTGTTTCTTGCTTAATCATGATATGAGATTTGTTCCAAGAAAGAAACAATCACCTGATGTGCTTTTTCTAACTTCTGAACAACCTGCCCAATCAGCAACACAATAACCTACAAGTGTAAGATTAGTATCAAAAGAATACCAGAGGCCATAGTCTACTGTCCCATGAATGTATTTTAGAATGCGTTTTACTAAAGCCAAATGTGAAGTACGTGGTTCAGACTGATATCGAGCACATACTCCTACAACATAGGATATATCTAGTCTACTTGCTGTTAAGTAGAGAAGGTTTTCTATCATGCTTCTGTAGGTTCTTTCATCAGTTTTGGGAATATCAACTCCTTTGGATATTTTCACATGAGTAGCATCTGGAGTTCATTTTGTTTCAACTTTATCAAGTTCAAACTTCTTGATCATATTTGTAGCATACTTTTCTTGAGAGATAAATATACCATTATTGACCTATTTAACTTGCAAATCAAGAAAATATATGTCAATTCTCCTATCATGCTCATTTCAAATTCAGACTTCATTTGTTGAACAAAATCATCTATCATAGACTAAGGTGATCCTCCAAAAACAATGTCATCCACATAGATTTGAGCGATTATAAACTCATTGTTTTGTCTTTTGATGAATAGTGTTTTATCTATGCTTCCTCGAGTATATCCTTCGTTAGATAAAAATTCTGCTAAACGATCATTACAGGCTCGAGGGGCTTGCTTAAGACAATATAGTGCTTTTTGTAGCTTGTAAATATGATTGGGGTTATTTGGATCTATAAAACCCTTAAGTTGAGCTACAAACACTTCTTCATTTAAGTACCCATTGAAAAATGCACTTTTAACATCCATTTGATACAGTTTAAGTTTGTGCAGGCATGATATTTTTAGAAGTAAGCGAATGGCTTCCATCCTAGCAACTGGAGCAAAAGTTTCATCAAAATCTACACCATGAACTTGATTATACCCCTAAGGTACTAATCTAGTTTTGTTTCTAGTTATAGCTCTAGATTGATCTGTTTTATATTTTAATATCCACTTAGTCCCTATTGTATTAACATCTTCTGTAGGTTCTTTCATCAGTTGAAGGCACAAAGTCTTACAAATTTTGACTGCTTCAGATTTCTCTCTGATAAAACGAACTCAAGTAAACCTTGAGTAATCATCAACACATACAAAGATATATTTTTTCTTTCCTAAGCTTTCTGTCTGCATAGGTCCCATTAGATCAATATGAAAGAGTTCTATAATTCTTGTTGTGCTGCAGTAACTTGTCTTCTTATGAGAAATTTTGACTTTTTTTCCTATATGACAATCGCCACATAAGATATTTGTGTCAAATTTCAAGGATGGAATCCCAAGAGCTGCTTCTTGATTAACTGCTCAACTAATGGAACTCATGTTAACATGCCCCAATCTTTTATGTCATAAAGTTGTTTCTTCAGTTTTAGACATATTACAGACTTCGTGATTATCAAAAGAAGTCTGATGATAACAATTATTTGAAAGGCGTGTACCAATCATACATAGAGTATGATTTTTGTCTATCACTGAACATTTGTCTTTTGAAAACGTAACCAGATATCCTTGGTCACATAACTGACTTATGCTTAATAAGTTTGCTGTAAGTCCTTCTACAAGACGTACATCATGTAAGACAGGTAGATTTGACTTGACAATACCTCCTTTTCCAAGAACCTTTCCTTTTGCACCATCTCCAAAAGTTACATAACCAGCATTACATTATTTTATATCAGACAACAATGCTTGATTTCCTGTCACATGTCGTGAGTAGCCACTATCAAATAACCAATCTTCTCTACAAGATTGATGAATTGAGGTTAAGGCAACATGACATTTTGTCTTTACTCTCCATTTGCACTTAGTTTTCTTCACACTGTGTTTTATATTTTTTTGTGTCTTAGTTGGAACATTCTTTCTTCTGTGAGTACGAGCAGAAAGAAGATGATAATAATAAGGATGAATATGTCCTGGTTTTTTACAGTAGTTGCGTATCTATCTTCGTCTTTTGTTGTTGTCTTTGATTTTGAATTTTGAATTTTTTCCTGTAATTTTTGTATTAACTGGAGTAGTTTTTTCTTGAGGAATATTCTTATGAATTGACTGATTATAGCCAATTCCTCTTTTGATACTAGAAACCATATTTGAATTGAGAATTTCATTTAAACTTTCTGTTCCTAAATTTAATATTCGAACAGATTTTGAAATAGTTTCAAGTTCACGACGTGTCTCTCTCAATTCCTTCTTAAAATCTGAAATGATGGTCATTAGTCTGTGATTTTCTTCTATCAGATCTTGAATTCTTTCTTTCTGTTATTCTAAAACAATTTGATCATCATTATTTTTAGATTTAATTAAATCTGTATTTTCTTCAGCAATTATTATTTCTTCTGGTGATTGATCTTCAATATGGCTAGTGTTTTCTATAAAATCGTGACTTAAGAAAGCACAAATTTCTTCATCACTATCACTATCTGAACTTGTGTTCGTGTCAGATAAAGTTGTTATCAGTCCTTTTTTCTGTCTTCTTAAGAAAGTTGGACATTCGGCTTGATAATGACCAAAGCTTTCACATTCTCTGTATCTGAGGCTTCGACTAGTTTTTGTTAGTTGACTATTTCCTTCTTGTTTTGATTCTTTCTTTTGATTATTGAAGTTTCTGGAGGTATTGGACTGTCCATGTCCTTGATTACTATTTCTTTTTATATATTTTGACAAACCTGGATACTTGTTTTATCAAAAGAACAATAGAGTCTGCAAGGTTTTCTTCAGTATCTTTGTTTTTTTCCAGTTGATGTTTTTTTCCACTTAGTACAACCTTCCAAGTTTGTTATCAATAGACTTAAAAAAGGTTGTCATTCTAGCTTTCCAATATGCATAGTTTGATCCATCAAGAATAGGTGGCCTAGTGGTTGAACTTTTTTCTCTAATCACATCCATTGATGTAAAACCCGCTCTGATACCAATTAAAAAAGTAAATTGGTTCAATTTACTTTTTCAAGTTGCAAGTCGAGAACATTGGTAAGTTTGATCACCTTGCTTGTGAGTGTTCGAACTTGGAGTGAGAAACTAGTTTTCCTTATCTCTTGGTATTCGATCAAAGGGTAATCCAAATCTAACTATTCTCTTAGGTTTTTTTCAAATTGATTTGGGGGTCTTAGAATTTGTTATTAGGGGTTCACCAATTAGATTTCTAAATTTTAAATCCTAGGGTTTTCATATCATTTGGTATCAGAATATAGGTTCTAGATTTGGGTATATGTTAATTGCTTTCTTGATTAAGTCTAGTTTTTAATTTCTTTTTGTCCTTGTTTGAAATTAAAATTAAGTTTAGTTTGTCAAAGCCTAGAAGAGAGATTGAAAAAAAATTGTTTGGTTTGTCGTCATAGAAGAGAATCGGAGGAAAAAGAAAAAAGAAATAGTACATTGGCTGAAGAAGTCAGAATTTGAAAAAAAAAAATAAAGTAATTAAAGAACTCGCCGGTGGTGCTCACGAAAAGTTTTGAAAAAAATGTGTTTTGGAAAAAAAATTGTAAGCAGCTCAAGTAGGCACGTCAAATAAGCTGTTTAATTTTCATAGTCTTTAAGCTGCTCAACTTTCATAAGAAAATTAATAGTTTTTAAAGGGTATTTGTTTGATGATTTGAATTGGATTTTGGGTCAAATTAGTACCGTTAGTTATTTTTCTTAATTCTCTGTTTATTTTTGTCATTGTTTTATCTAGTAGTTGTCTTTCTTTGTTCATCTTGCATAATTCTCTGAATTTTTAATATTAGATTCTTAATTCTAGATATCATAATTTTTGTTGTTTCTTGTCTAGTTTGTTGAATCTCGAACATTAGGTTCTTGATTTCTAGTTTTCATTTTTGTTGTATTCGAACACCTGAATTTTTGTAAGTAATGTTACATAAAGAAGAGGTTAGAGAAATAGTTACGTAGATCGAATTGTGCTTCCATTATTCTTTGGAAGATTTTCATATCCAGATGCGTATGTTTTATGGATGATGGAGAAAATCTATGTCATACTTGAATATTCGCATTACAGTGAAAAGGAAAGGTAAAACTTATTGTTCTAGATTTGAAGAATATGCACTAACATGGTGGAGATATTTATTGTCAAAAAGAAGGAGAAGAAGAAATCATGCAACTTTCTCATGGAAAGAAATCAAGGTGCTAATGAGAATGTGTTTTATTCTTGAGGGTCTCTACAAATTGCAAGCTTTGAAGCAAGGAAGCAAAAATGTGAACACTTGCTATGAACAATTGTATTACTACTTGAAGAGGTTAACACTTACTAGCAAAAATGTGAACACTTACTATGAGGAAGAGGAAACTACCATGGATCGATTCTACCATGGACTTAATGAGCAAATTGTTTATATGCTTACTGATGGGGAAAAAATATGACCTTATGAGGACTTAGAAGAAATGGTTCACACTGCCATCAAGATAGAAAGGACTCTAAAGGAAATCTTCAAGGAACACTAAATCTAAGCTCAATTTTAATGTCACCACTAGTAAAGAGATGCGTAATAATGTTGTGTCAATGCAAGAATATGATGTTTTGTCTAGTAAGTCATTAGATTGCAAGGACTCACATGTTTGTAATCTTTCCATTGTTGTTGAACCACTGATTACTAGAGAAGCATGTGTTAATGGTAGTGGGTAGAAGAAGTAGATGTGGTAGTGAACTTGAAACTGATGTACTTTCTAGTCCATTAAAGTCTAAGTAATATTTGATTATACTATTGTATCATTGCTTCCAGGAGAACAAAAGCTTGTGTGTGAATTGGAAGACAAAAGGCATGAGTCTAAGAAAAACAATAGAAATATATGAAGAAGAAAAGTGTGCAAACATTGATGAGAGAAAAGCAATAATGTGAGTTTGAAAATTTGTGAGGATGACAAAGGAGTCTGTTTTCTGATAGGTGAACTTCTACCAAGTTTGCCTAGTTTTTCCTTCGAATTTTTGCTGGAAGTAAAAATATTAAAACAAAGCTCCATAAATGGTTCAAGTTCTTTTGTTGGTCACAATCTGAATGAAGATTTGAAAGACCAATATTCTTTCAAAACTAAGAGGAATACAATGTGGTGTCTACCTTTGACATCTCATGACTGTAATGATGTTTTGCAAGGAAGACCAACCAAGATAAGTTCAAGAAGATTGACATCATTTTTTTCTCATGACTTCAAGACTGCTTTACAAGGTTTTGATTTGGATTCGAGGACGAATCTTTCAAAAGAATGAAAGGATGATATGAACCAACCAAACATCAAATTATTAATTAGACTTTATTCAATAATTCTAATGTAATTTTAATATCTTCCAGTTTTATCCTTTTTAATAACATTTAAATACGGTTAATTTAGTCTTTCACAATAAATTAGGGTTTTATTGGGAGGCTAGTTAAGTCGTTTTAAGTAGTTTTTTTATATTTGAAGTTTTAGGGTTTTTTATGAATAAAAATTCTTTGGTAGATGACAGAGTCTCATTGTCCTCTTTTGCGATGTTTGATTTAGAGTTACAAGTCACGAACATTTAAGTAAGTTTGATCATCTTGTTTGTTCAATGTTCGAACTTGAGGTAAGGAACTAGTTCTCCTTATCTTTTGGTTTTCGATCAAAGGTAATCCAAATCTAATCTATTCCTTTGGATTTTTGTCAAATTGATTTGGAGGTTTTAAGATTTGTTATTAGGGGTTCATCAATTGGTTCTTAATTTTCATATTCTAGGGTTTTCATACCAGACTAAATTAGTTAACAAATATTACATTTCATAATCATGTCATTGCCCATACAAAACTATGTAAGCATGAACATTTTAAGCAGCAATCAAAGCGATGGTAACGCTGATATCCTAGGACTCAAACAACCCAGAAAGATTTTATTCAGTTTTATTAGAAGAAACTGAGTACTCAATCAGAATGTTCAATAGTTCAAGGAGGAAAGTCAATGGTACTTACCTCAAGTTCATTAATTTTAGCCTCAAGCTTCAGCTGATTGTCCAGTTTCTTTTGCTGGACTTGATATTCTGTGACCATACAGAGTCTACGTGCTCTAATTTCTTGCTGCATTCTGCTACATAAATGGATGAAGCTTGACACTTGTTTTGTAGCCATTTCACCTTGAACTAGGTCCTGGCATCTATCTGGCACTATCGAATTATGTACATCCTTTCTAGCCTGGACGACAAGAGATTAAACTATCTCATAGAAAACGATTGATAAATTTGTTATTACCATTTGGGCTACATGTGTGTATGTGAAATAAATCGTAGATAATGTTGGACTCTCCATTGGTTAGCATAAAAGTCTGCAGCATCAACATTGTACAAAATTATTTGTTAGACAATCTTAAGTATTATGGGTAACGAAGGCCAATATTGATGAGATAATGCCTGAAGAATTCATCTTTAAATATGAATCATTGTTCAAGTCTATATCAACCAACTAGAATGATGCAAATTTGGAAAAAAAAACTTTAACTCTAAATTTATGCCTGAAGCGTAAGAGAAATGACAGAGAAAGCTTACCTGTTCTCCATTGCTTGTAACACTTTTCACCTTCCAAAAACAATTTGCTGGACTCATCGGTATTCAACCAGAATGCTAATCAAAATGGAAAATGCAAAGTGAACAAAATAGAGTCTCATATTCCTACTCTTCAGTGTTCACATACATTGTAAAATAGATTATATGCTCTCCTGGAGTGTAAACAGTACATGCCAGAAAAAACCATGAACTGAAGAAATCAAACAAATCAAGAGAATCGTCGCAGAACCTAAGAATAAGTCAAAGCGATAACAAAAATATCTCTCACCATTGCCATTAGACCTGATGATTTTCTCTTCCTCCATTGCACTCATACTTCAAAGATATTTCACAATCTGAAATTTGGAAGTAGGGTGGACAGAGATAAACCAATATGAATGGTAATACAAAAGGTAGCGTCCGGCATGGGGAGTGAAATGGAGTAGAAAAAGAAGGTTATATGTAAGTAGAATGCAAGAAACGGAACAGAGAGAGAAAGGGGGAGAAGAAACATGGATCCATTGATGAACATGGTTTTGTTTTGGAAATGACAGCCCAACCATAACGAGCCGCTGATTCATCTCTGGAAGAGGAAGGGTCACCTCTGACCTCCTAATGGCGGAGTGAGGAAGAAGTGTGAAAGCAGAAAATGGGTCGCCATGGGAACTGAAATTATATTTAATTTGAAAACTTTTTTATTTTTTCACAAAAAACACAAAATCAAATTATGAATTTTGGTCCCGGCGGGGCTCGAACCCGCGACCTTCGGCTCATAAGACCAACGCTCTAACCAACTGAGCTACGGGACCATCTTGTAAACTGCATCTGTTTCTTTTAATTTCTCTTTTATTTTATAGCATTTGAATCTATTCATTAACGCATTTCACTCTCTTGCAATAGGTAACTTTCCATCCTCATTCAAAACTAAGTTAACAATTTTCAAAGGGTTAGTTCGTGATCAGATTCAACGGCAAATTCGTGGACAATTTGAGCTATTAAAGGTTAGTACTTGAAACTATGTTTTTTAGTTTTGTTTAAGCATATTTAATCCTTCAATTATATGTAATTAGAAGGATATTATATCCAACTGTTGCCGCTCCATGATTACTTAATCTTTCAATATGGCACAACAACACTTTTACCAAAGGATACTTGTCATTTTCTTTCATGTTTTAAGTCCCAAACGTCTTTTTTAGCTCCTAATTGTTCCAAATTAACCTTCAACGCTTCCAAATGCTTGTATTATTCAAGATACCACAAATTTAAACGCTTAAAAGTTTATTAAATATCATAAATGGGACAAGATTAAAGACACTAACATCCAGTTTGATAATGTTTCCGTTTCTTGTTTCTTATGTTTGTTTCTAATTTTTTTAAGATACAAAAGTTGTTTCATAACGTTTTCTATTTCTAAAAAAAAAAAACGTTTCTAAATTTGAAGCCAAGTTTGAGAAACTACAAGCTCTTCTCTATTCCATCTCAAAAACACAAAAACTGTTCCATTTTCTCTGTTCCATCCTGCCTTAGATGATTTCCAACCTTCATGTCTTGGTAAGACATAAATTTATTTGTTTTTCATAATAATTGTGGTAGATTTTTTTTTTCTTTCTTCATCTTTTATTATTTTTAGTACATTCAAAACCGAATAAATTTTTTACAATATATAAATTTTGTCTACTAAAATATTAATTTAGATTTGCTTTAATATTTTACAACCAGAAATTTACATAATAATATAATTAAGTTAGATTTGGTTCAACAAAAAACAAATGACTTGAGTGAAAAATAATATTGCAGATAAAATTTTAGCAACATATGAATGACAAAAACAATTATATTATATTTATTAATCTTGGATTGAGACATATGTGTACTCAATAATGTAAATGTTCTATTTCTAGCAAAATAAAAATGTTTTATAATTATTTTTTAATTTATATGTATTCAATATAAGAAACAAAAAACAATTTCATATATTTTTTTTATTTTAGAAACAAAAAAAATAATTATTAAACTTTCTCGTACTCAAAAAATAAAAAATAAAAAACGAAAACTCGCATAATTTTGCAGTTTTAAAGAAAGACTTAAAAGCTAAGTCTGCTGAATGAAAGTCAACCAAAACATTACGTGAACATCTTGAATTATTGGTCTATTTCTTGCATTAAAAATTTGAAATATTTTAACATAAAAAAATATAGTTTTTCTTAATATACAGACATTAATTTTATTGGACCCTCACGCCAACATATCTATATTGGAATCTTTTTTATACCACGGTAGGTACATCACACTCCATATTAATGTCGGTAGATCCCATCTTATTTATAAAAGCGTGTTAACGTGACACAGTAAATATGGTAGTTTGAAACTTATCTAACAGTAGTATAGGAAATTTTCTCATACTTTATTAATACACTCAATGATTGCTGGAAGTATTTCAAAATATAGCAAAATCTGACTGTAGTCACCAATAAACTTCTAGTTAAGACAGACACATTTTACTATATTCGTAAATATTTTGGTCCATGTTCATTATACTTGAAAACAATCATATCTTTTATAGCTCTAAACCCAGAGCTGTATGAACTATTTTTCTAGGATTCATGAGTCTGATTTGTTTTGCCTATTATTATATTGCAGTTTTAGAACGAAATTGAAAACCATATTCAAATATCTTTTGTCATTCATTTGCATTAGAGTTTTGGCTTACAACGTCGTTGTTGTTGTCCGGTAAAATATCGTAAATTTATTTTATTTTTGCTTAAATATTATTAATAAAATAGTATTATTTTATTTTTACCTTATTTATGTCAAACAACATAAGATACTGTTTTATTAACAACACTTCTCTTTAGTCAACGAAGGAAAGAAGGTAATATCGACCAAAGTGGTCAAATAATGTTTGAATCCTTCGCTTTTGTATATTGTTGAACTCAAAAAAATAAATATGATTTTTTTTGAAGTTTTTTTTATATATACCAAAATAAAAATATATTAATTTAACATGCAATCACAAGCTTATAATGTGTTTTCTTCGAAGAAAACAAATGCTACCGTAGGATATTATATTCCCCATGTTCATCATACTCGTCAACAAAAAGTAGAGTAGAAAACAAAACAAACCTAGTTCAACTCGCATCACTACAACAACATTAGAATTTCACGACATTTAAAAACTGCTACAACTAAAATTTGTGATATTTATTATTCTCAATAAAGGTCTGAGCATCAATGACAAATTTGAAAAAAAAAAATGTCATAATTAGACTTTTAATGGCAGTAAATAATTGTCAACAATGAACAATTACCAACAAGTTTGTTGTTCAAATTCACCTACTCCTATTGAACTATAAATAATAAAGTAAAAATCTCTCCAAACTTCACCTAGAAAATTAAGGTCATAATATTAAATTTACATCGATAAGTTGATAGTTCCACAATTCCAATGGTTCAATATTGATATGAGAGTGGAATCAATATTTTTGTATTATATTGTAAAAAATCCAGAAAAACATTTAAGACAAGCAACAAAATTTCACTCATGTAAATATAAATATAAATATAAATATAAGTAATAGACATGTTAACTTGTTTAAAAATTATAATCATTTTTAACTAATTTGAATTATTTTTTTATTTTTTATTTTTTATAATTCTTCAATAAATATTCATCGTCGTCATCGACCTTTTATCAATATTCCTATAAAATTAAGACTTCAATATTTTAAACTTTTTATTAAGACATGATAATGCAAGAAATAGATTATTTAATAAACCTTACAAAATTCTTAAATTTTCAACCCAAAAAAATTATATCACTCCTATCATCTATTTGAAGCTCTTAACGTCATACATATAGTATTCATATTCTAGAATCCATATTAAAATATTTTTGGAAAATACTTAGAATGTTTTCTACGTACATCTATCTTTGTGTATCATTATAAGGAGCTGCACAATAATAAGCTACCGTATGATATTTTTGTATTTTTCATTTTTTTTTAAAAAAAATATGAGATTAGATGCAGCATAAATACCAAACCAACCATCGCTCTAAAGTAAAATGCCCTATATTGATTAAAGTTTGAAAGTGGAATTCAATGAAATTGGAAATGTAGGATGAAGTTTCAAGCGTAGGATGAACGATTATTTTTATTTTCAATTTATACTTTAATTTTACTTAAATATTTTTAGTATTTTATCTAAAAGTACTAGCCAATCATCAAATTAATTTTTAGTCACGTCCATATTTTTATTTTATCCATTTTCAATTGCATCCCTGAAATAAGTATGCAATGCACCTACTTATAGTATCAAACAAGGAATTAGATGGACAAGAGAAGTTAGGTTTGATTTGGTAATCCTTTGTTTTTCAAAATTAACATTTTTCTTAAATTGTTTTACATTTATTTTTTAAAATAAAGAGTTGAATTCTTATTTATTTTTTTTTTAAAAAAACTTATATAGATTTTAAAAATATTGGTAAAAAATAGATAATAAACAAAATATCACAATCAACAACGAAAAATATTAATATATTATTATTATCTATCACTAATAGGTTTATGTCGATAGATCTCATACACAACCATATTTACAAATATATTTAACAATTTTGTCATTAAAAAACAAAGGAAAGATATCAATTCATACCTGGAATTATAGAGTTGTATCACAATGAACTAATAATTATATCAATTTAAATTCTCAACTTACATGATCGTATCAATGTAAATCCTCAATTATGATTTAAAATATAGATATATTTACATAAATTTATGGTTTTAGAATTTAAATTTGATAAAATTGATACAATTTAATAAATTATTTTTGTAATTGATATTTGCCCAAAATAAAAGAGAAAACATTGGAAAGAAAGAAAGAAAAGAGATAAACATTAGAGGAGAAAGAGAAAATGGGTCAAACGTGTTTATTGATGGACTGGATTTCTAGTTTTAAGACCTTGTAAATAGAGACAATGGAGATGGAGAAGAGCAGGTGGAGCCGTGTTGCACATCGACCCACAACCTTCATTCAATCATTTGCAAATCAGGACAAACCTTAATCCTACCTTTTGGATTACCATCCAAGATTTCACACTGTTTCGCTTCAAACATCCCCAATTCCTTATCCCATCCATCCTCTTTCTTCTCCTCTCCGTCGCCGTCTTCCTCTTCCACGTATTCGGGTTTCCTTGTCCGGATTTCTCCCCTCCCATCGTCCTTCTTCTCCTCCAATTTCACGTAGGGAAGGAGCTTTAACTCCTATGGCTGTGCTATTGGAGGAGATTGTGAAGTCCGTTGAGTTGTGGTTGAAGCTGATCAAGAAGCCTGAGCCCTTCTTCGATCCCAATCTCGATCCTGTTCTTTTAGTGCCGGGGGTTGCTGGTTCCATCTTGAATGCGGTTAATGAAGATACCGGCAAAGAGGAGCGAGTTTGGGTCAGGATATTAGGGGCTGATTCTAAATTCCGAACCGACTTATGGTCTTTTTACGATCCCACTTCTGGTAATGTTATTGGGTTTTTCTACATATCTTGTGGAACTAGTTTTCTTTGTAAATTTTAGGTAGCTTTGGTGATTGAATATATATATATATATATTTTTTACTCTTGCTTTAGGCCTTGGGTTTCCTTGGAATTCGAGGGAAACAATGAGATGGAAGTCATCAATGTAGTTGTAGTTTATCACAGTGTTCAAACTTTTCGCAGACTCTCTAGATTTAGCCTATTTTAGACGGCGGCCATATACTATCTGGAATTTGTTATAATTCCACTATGATCAATTGTGTTGTGATAACATCTTTAATAAATAACACAAATATATTCAATTCTGGGTTTAAGGAGAAATGGATTCTGGTCAAGCTCGTTCTAATTTGTTTTCAAGAGATCTTGCAAGGATGTACTGTTAACTACTCGCTATTTGAAATGAAAATGTGGTTATTATTCGGTACTGGCTTTATCCAGTTTTACTCAAACTGATTGAGTGGACTTGTTAAGCAGTTCGCTGGGAATGGATTTAGTTTTGCTAGGCTTGGCTAGTCTGCTGTTGTTGATATTGGGAGCAACTGGATGTGGATATAACATTAATAAACAGCTAGCAAAATTGAGTGATGGTTAATTGTGATTATGGTGAAAAGTTTATTGTGCGTTAACAAACGTGCAACATGAAGGTTTAAGCTGCCATCCTTTCATTTATCTCAAGTCACGTTAATGACACACTTCTGATTTGAAATTTCTTAAAACAATTTTTTCCTGTGTGCCCTGATGCTTGTGATGTGGGATGAGAAAATGCCTTCAATTGTCAACCCCAAGTTCATTTCAATTATGATGTATAATGTTGTTCTGAAATCTGACATTCTCTGTCTATTATAAAATTTCCCATCTTCTATAAAAGATAAAAGTTTGGTGTTGTTCCATTTCTGTTTCCAGTGCAACTAACATATTCTAGTGAAACAGGTGAGTCTGTATGTTTTGATCCAAAGATCAAAATTAGAGTTCCGGATGAGAGAAATGGATTGTATGCAATAGATACTTTGGACCCTGACATGGTATACTCTTAAGTCTTATTTATTTGCAGATTTCTGTTTAAAAATATTTTACTCTGAACTTGTTTGCAATTGGGATGAAGTTATTAACTGGAATATCTAATAATTTTCTCTTGTTCTTCACTTGCATGTTCACACTAAGACGTGTACATTTTTTATTTTAACAGTCTGTTTGTATATGATTATGTTCAAACATAGGTAAATGTTTGTTTTGTAAATATTGTATCAATGAATATATACAAGTATGTAGTTGTTTTTTATCCCAAAACTTTGAGCTATTCAAATTCTTGAAAGTATTCACTTCAGGATAGAAAATATTTTTCTGATTGTTTTTATTCAATTAACAGACTAAGATAGTTGAAAGTTGTACGTAATGGACTGAACAAGATTTTTATTTCTTATTTGCACCATAGATCATTGGATGCGATTCTATTTACTATTTCCATGACATGATTGTTGAAATGAGCAAGTGGGGTTTTCAAGAAGGAAAAACACTTTTTGGATTTGGATATGATTTTCGCCAAAGTAACAGGTATCAACTAAAATTCAGATTTTTTTTATTTACATCATTATTCCTGCTTTGAAAGTACAGGAAAAATGTAAATGATGAAGTTGTCTTTATGAATTTCCTTATTCAGTCGTCGTTATAGATTGTTTGTCTTTATGTTTTCTTTTAGGTTTGTGGTTTTGGGTCTTCACCACTTATGCTTGGCCTGTTTTTTCTAGGTTGCCAGAAACATTGGATCTCTTAGCTGCAAAACTGGAGGCAGTATATAATGCTTCGGGAGGGAAAAAGATTAATCTCATAAGTCATTCGATGGGTGGTCTTTTAGTGAAATGCTTCATGGGTTTGCGCAGCAAAGTAAAAATTCTCATTCTCCACATTTTTATGTACAATCATCTGTGACCATCTTCATCCTAACTCCTAGGGGCGAGCCATCCTTTTTTTTTTTTTTTGGGGGGGGGGGGGGGTGGTAAAAAACCTTACAAAGCTAATTCTCACAGAACAAAGGGGCAGATTAGTGGAAAATATTTGCCACTCAATATGTACCCATAAATTATTTTACAAAATCTGAGCAGGGGGGAAGGAGCTGCAAGCCCTCCACCCTACAACGTGCACCCACAACGTGCCTTTTGTCACCCCTTGATTTACATCAAACACTTTCCAAGTTTTTTTTTGCTTATTTATTTCATTTTATTGTTTTCTTAGGAGAAGGGTGGAGTATATAACTTCTGCTTGCATGTATTCAGATTCTTTACACATCTTAAGAGTCTTATTTTAATAGATTCTTTCATTTTCTTGCAGATTTTTGAGAAGTATGTGCAGAATTGGATTGCAATTGCTGCACCATTCCAGGGTGAGACTTCAGAAGTATTTAAGATTGAATAATATCTTCCTATAATGTACTTTTCTCTACTGTTGATTGTGTGAGTGAATAGGTTATAAGGTGGTTTGAATGTCCTCCAATCTTCCTTTTATTTATTTATTTATTTATCTGTGGTTGTTGGCATATGCAATTGCTTGTCTGAATATGGATCCTAAAAGTGATGTTAGAGATGCACTCAATTTAATGATTGAAGTATGGGTTTAACAGGTGCACCTGGATATGTTACGTCAACCTTTGTGAGTGGTATGTCATTCGTTAATGGATGGAGACAGAACTTCTTCATATCAAAGTGGAGCATGCACCAATTGGTATGAGGCAAAATGATAGTATTCATTATATGTTTTCACGTTGATTGAATAGTTACATAATTTTGTAGGAGGAATATGAAACTGGATGACATTCACTTTATTGCTTTTTCTTCCCTTTCAAGAATTACTCATGTGGTCATATTTATTTCATAATTTTTATTTTCAAAGATGGAGAAATTTGGTCTTGTGATTGATGTGCCCGTGTCAAGCACATGTTTTCTCTGGTTTCTACCTTCTGACTCTTCAGTTGAGCTTGGTGCTTCTAGTAAAATACAATTGAAGAGAATTCCTTCTAGGATTAGGTGGGTCTGTAGATATTAGCTTTGGAGTGGTTTAATGCGCATGGTAGATTGAACAGGAGAAGGTTGTTTGGGTTTCCTTTCTTTAATTGTGTCTGATGCATTTCATTTAAAGAAATTTAAGGATCAATCTTCTTTCTTTCTTCTTCTTCTTCTTCTTCTTCTTTTTCCTTTTTTTTTTGTGCGGAATATTTTTCAACATTTGTTGTTCTTTATGCAGATTTTGTATATTTTAGTTGTTAAATTGTGTTAAAACTCACTATGGATACTCTTGTGGCTTAGCTAGTTTGGTAAACTCATCCATTTTTAGTTTCTCTCTATAACTAAGACTGTCTTTTCCACTCCTTAGCTTATCGAATGCCCATCAATTTACGAACTAATGGGCTCTCCAGACTTTAATTGGCAACACATTCCTCTTCTAGAAGTTTGGAGAGAGAAACATGACAAGGATGGGAACCCTCATAATGTGTTGGAATCTTACCCACTGAAAGAAAGTGTTGAAATACTGACAGAATCCCTTTCAACAAACAAGGTGAGTTCCAATTGCTTTGTTGTCATATATATCACATCTAAAGTTTCTATTTCTATTTACATCAAATCTAAAGATTGAAGTCGCCAGTATAGAGTGTCCGGATTTTAGGCCCAGTTGGTTTTTTCTTTTTCTTTTTTTTTTCCCAATTGTTTGTTGTTCCCATCTCTCGTTTCCCATTGTCAAGAAATGTTCCCAAAATTATACCCAAATCTTTTAATTATCCTTTTTTTTTTCAGGTTCCAGTTTTTAAAAAATATGAAGAAAAATATTATGTTGAAATTTTTACCTGTATAGTTCTTTATAAATAATAAATTAATAAATAAATGTGACAACTGTTTTTTGATGTTTGATTAAAAAATTAATTTTCATGTTAACGTTTAATGTTTGAAATCTAATATTTGATGGAATGAGAAATACCAACGGTTATCTAGCATACTTTTGTTTTTTTAAATAAAAAGAAAAAGAAAAGGAAACAAAAAACAATTATATGCGTACTTAAGTTTTTCTTTCTATAAATGAGGAAACGATAAATGTGTTACATGGCACGAGAAAGTTATCGTCAAACAAGTTTTTATGAGAGCATTATTTCTCAATGATTCTTAGACAGTTACCAAAATAAATTGATCCATAATTCAGTAAAGTCTGTAAAGCTAGTGTTTTTTGGCACCATTAGGGGTGATATGAGTGAATTTAGATGAATTACACACGTCTCGTCTATCAGATGTTACTGTTTGTCGTAGGGAGATCAAAGACATCACAAATTTTTGGTGTCTGATTTTGGTCTCCATTTTCAAACTATTGAGTTCTATGTACTTGAACCAGATTCTTCATGATGGAGTGGATATTCCCCTGCCATTTAATTTGGATATTTTGAAATGGGCAAACGAGACGAGGGAAATTTTAAAGAATGCTAAACTACCTCCTCAGGTCAAGTTTTACAATATATATGCAACTGGTCTTGAGACTCCACATACTGTTTGGTAAGCCTTCATTTTGTTAAATGGTGCTTGACGAATTTCAGTGAATTTACTATAAGCAAAACCTTCTGATTATTTTGATGTTTGCTTGACCATGTTATGTTATGATATGTCAAATTTTGCTTGGCTTCTAAAAGTGATGTATTGTTTATTCTACAGCTATGGAGATGCAGAAAATCCTGTCGCTGATTTACATAAACTGCGATACACTGAGGTAACTGTTGTCTTTCTATAGCATCTTTTCAATTATAATCTTACATAGTCGAGGTGTGGAATCCTGAAGAAATGTTGCCATATAACTTTTTGCTACGTAATGCCATTTTATGTTATACGATTTTCTCTTTTACCTATCTTTGAGTTGTGAAGATGAATATGGAAAGCTGACTTGCAATTTCATAATTTAATTTTCAGCCCAAGTATGTTTATGTTGACGGCGATGGGACAGTCCCGGTGGAATCGGCAATGGTTTGTTCTGTTACCTTTTTTTTTTTTCTTTTTAAAAAAATAATAATAATGAAGCAGATTGAGATTCCGCACCTTGCATTATCCATCTCTTGGAGGTCTATTCCCTTTTTCGTCTCTCTTGTGAAATGATGATTGGATGCATTTTGCTAGTTGTTAAAGGCCTCGTCCGGTAACTATTACCTTTTTGGTTTTTGAAAGTTGCCTATTTCCCACATTTCTTATAACGATTTGCATCTTTTTAAGTACAATGGTTGGATTTTTAGCCAAATTTCAAAAACAAAAACAAGGTTTTTAGTTTTTAAAATTTGGCTTGGTCTCTTAAACCATTGGTAAAAATTAGATAACAAAGGAAGAAATTTGAAGGTGGAAGTAGTAGTGTTATAGGTTTACTTTTAAAAAACCAAAAACCAAAAACCAAAAATCAAATGGTTACAAAACATGATTTAAGTTATCAAGTATTTGTCCTGGACGTAGATCTAATATTCTGAAATGATGATTGGATGTATATTTTGCCAATCGTTTATACAATTTCATACAATGTGAACTATGATCCATTTTCTAGTCATGTAGCGTTCTGATATGTTGCGTTGCCGCTTTTCCTTGCTCAATTTTGTCGTGTTTGCCATAGTGGTTAAATGAGTAAAATAAACTCTCAGAAGCCTTGATGCTATTTCTTTGCAGGCTGATGGCCTCGATGCAGTAGCAAGGGTTGGCGTCCCTGGTGAGCACCAGCGTGTTCTTAGAGACCACCGTTTGTTCCGAAGCCTCAAGCATTGGCTCAAAGCAGGCGATCCCGACCCATTCTATGACCCACTGAACGACTACGTGATCTTGCCAACAGGTTTTGAGATTGAAAGTCACGTGGAGAAGGGTGTGGAAGTAGCAGCTTTGAAAGAGGAATGGGAGATCATCTCCAGCGACCAAAATAAACCAGACGAGTTATGTAATGGGAAGCCAATGGTGAGTTCGATAACATTATCTCGAGTTGTCGGGGACTGTCCATCCTCTAGAGCGGAGGCTTGCGCAACTGTTATAGTTCATCCCCAGCAAGATGGTAAGCAACACGTTGAGCTGAATGCTCTTAGCGTGTCGGTTGATGCATAAAATTAATTGTCATGTAATTGTGTTGCAATCAACCTTACGAGGTGTGCAATTCATGAACAATCTGTACAGTCATTTGTGTGATGAAAATTGTATATTTAAATTTAGACAATTTTTTTTCCCTTATGTATATAGCAAATGAAATGTATCCGAATGATTGTTTCTCGAAGTGTTATAATTATAATAATTTAATTATGTAAATAAATATTAAAGATTTAGTTTTTTTACAGCTGAATTTTGTTGAATAGAATGTAACATGAAATATTTTACTTTAACAAATTTTTTGAAAATTTGTTATAATTTATTTATTTTTGTTTGAAAATTACTTTTTTGTCATTGAATTTAAAAAAAAAAAATGTATTTTTTTAGTTTTCATTTTGGTACTTGAGTTTTTAAAATGAAACATTTTTATTTTTTGAATTTTTAAAAATAGGTTCAAAATCTCATAAAGTATTTTTTTTGATTTGTTTTTTAAAATAATTATATGATATTTAAAATAAAAAAAAATAGTTATAAAAGTTATTTTTCTAATTTTAATTAAAAAAAAGTATAAAGCAATTGGGTGGGTTGGGTTAGGTCCATTGTGTTGGCCAAAGTTAACCTACTTTAAAATAGGTTAGGAATTTTATGACCTTTTTCTCCCTTCTCTTTCTACCGTCAGTCGCAACATCTCTTCACTTCCATCTCTTTCTCCAACCTCTCCCTCCCTAAATTAAACCCCATAAATGGAAGCACTGTAAATTCAAATTTTTCTAAAAAAATTAAAAATTTCTTCGGTGTTCCAACTCCCACTTAAAGAACAGTGATTTTAGACAACGAGAGGAAGACGTAAACGACAATACTTGCTTCCCAAACCAAGATTTCTTTCTTCCACTCTCCTTCTTAATCAGGTTCTTTCATTACTTTTTCCTCTTACACACAAACTAGTTCAACTCTCGTTTTCCGGTTTGTGATTTTGTTCATATTTCAATCATGATGCTGATTTTTTTCTTCCTCTTGTTGCCTGGGATTATGGTTTAGGGTGGATTTTCCCCCTTCTACCAATAGTAAATCAATACCCTTTGGAATGATCAATATGTCTCAACTTGATTATGTCTATGTTGAATGTCTGTGATTTGATGACCCTTTTATTTGGCTTTGATATTCCCATATGGTTCTGGATTATATTAATGGAGTTGTTGAGGGGAATGTGGATGGATTTTATCTTCTTTTTCCCCCTGTTTCTGATTTGGGAATTGAGTTTTGTACTCTTCCATGTGCATCTTGTTGAGACGAATAATGATTGAATACTGAATTTCTTGTAAGTGTGTTTAGGCTGAAAGAGATGGTGTTGTCGGAGGAAGAAATCACCAGACTCTTTAGAGTCCGCAAAACTGTGCTGCAGATGTTGAGAGACAGAGGCTACATTGTTGGAGACTTCGAGCTTGCTTTGTCAAGAGAACAATTTAAAAATCAGTATGGTGAGACCATGAAAAAAGAAGATCTTGTTATCAATAAATCCATGATAAATAATAGCTCTGACCAGGTATAGTCTCATGCGAGATCGTGTCTCCCAACATGTTTATCATCATTTTTACTGAGGAACTCCATCTCACACCTCTGCACCCCAAACACAGGATTCCTTATTCAATTCTAACATATTAACTCAAAACTTCCAACTCAACTTACTGCTTCAAACACTCCTCAATTGTATAAAACAAGTTCTCAGTGACTCATGCGATTATTGTGTTTTTGAACATTTTTAAACTTTACCTCGATAAATTTCCTTAGGAGAAGTATCTATTTGAGTCATTCTCAAGTATTTTGACATGGAAATTACTTAACTATCTATCATTGAGTAGCATATAATACTATTTGATAAATATCTACCAATTTTATGTTAAGTTTGGCTATAGGGATGTACAGGTATTTGTTAATCCTTTTATTTGTTCCCCTCCTTTAATTTATGATTCTTTTACACAGATATATGTTTTCTTTCCTGAAGAGCCGAAGGTTAGTGTCAAGACAGTGCGGACCTATGTAAATCGTATGAAATCAGATAATGTTTTTAGAGCAATATTGGTTGTTCAAGAAAAATTGTCCTCCTTTGCTCGTTCTAGTATCAGCGAAACACCTAAATTCCATTTGGAGGTTTTCCAGGTAAAAATTAAATCTCTGAATAATTTCTGGATCCTTTTAGTGGGATGGATTATTGTAATATTATCACTATCACATTTTACAAATTTGATGAAAACTAGAGAGGATCTTCTATGCTCCTATCCTAAAACTAGTTCTCATACTTTTATTGTCTCTCACATCGACAGAGAGAATGGGGGGGGGGGGGGGGGGTTAAAGAAGGGTCTGCTAGTTTGTCCTTTCTT
>JBBPDJ010000004.1:7433624-7450513 GCA_037974625.1 Cucumis cinereus | reverse complement strand
GGAGCAAGAAGATTTTATTCAGATTGTTGAAAGTAATTACAAGGTAATTATCTGAATCTTTCCTATTACAGCCTCATTAAAAGCTTATGAAAATAAATTATTTCTAGAGAAAGAAAAGTAGTTACAGAGTTGTTATAGAAACTGAGAACATTTATGCTTTCATAATTCCAACATATGGAAAGAATTTAATGAGGTGAACTTTCCTCGCCACTGAATTGTCATGTGAGGCAGGACACGGTAATGCTTGGAGTTGACTTGTATGAAACTAAAGGGAAAGTTGCTGCACTTTTAGCTGAGGGAAGAGTGCCAATTGGAATTGGAGAAAAGTATAAAAACCAAGTAACACAATCCAAAATCTCTCCTTTAAATTTATTTCTAGTTACTTCGTTTTTTTTCTTATTAACCAGTTTACATATTCATGATGAGCAGGGACTACATCGTTGACAAATATGCCAGAATAGTTTAGCTTGTGAAGCTTTTCTTATTAACCACTTTACATAATGAGGCACATTGCCTTATTTTGTTCGCAGGTGGGCATCTAAGGTACATAACTTTCATTCTGCGAAGTGATAACTTATGCATACAGTGATTTTATTTAGCTATGCCAATGTTGTCTCATTTTCAAGTAGTGATTGATGTTAGGGCACCTTTGTCGGGTAAATATTATATGTGTACTGTTATTTGTACCAACTAAATCTCATACCCAGTGATGTACTCTGACAAAAATGAGTATTTTGTTTTCCTGAGCTATATGTATGGCTATTGTAAAAGGTGTTGTCGATACTAGCTATAAATCAGACTCAGTAGGTTTTCAGGAATTTACATGCCTATGTTTATATTATCAATATAGTAATTTGTTGTATAATATCTCACAGATATCAAAATAATAAGTTGTAATTCTTATATATTTTAGTTGGACAATTTGGTTGGAGACGCTTCAGTAGATGTGGATTGGAGGCACTCATTTTATTTGAACTTGATTGCTCACATTTCGTTTATTGTGACTGTGACAATGGTATTTGAAGATGATTCGGTATTTTGCAGACAAGGAAAAAGAACATCTAAAGTAATTGAAATTTGCCTATAGTTTGATGTTTTGTTGTATTTGTAGGTTCTAAGTTTCTTGGATATCAAACCGCACAAATGGATCAATAGAGCACCATTTGCAAATATAATGTTGATTATAGTGAATCTCAAAGCACACAATATATGTGTATTTAGTTAAATAGCTTGTCTTTGTACTTCGAAATTTGAAGTTAATGTAGAGTATATTTGATGTTAAGTAGAGTATATTTGAAATTTAAAGTTTAGTTATGCTTTACTTTGTCAATTTGATTAACCGTTGGATATGTAAAATGTAATGAATGTATGATGCTATTGGTTCTTATCTGCAACATTGTATATAAACTGTTTTAGGAAGTGCAAATACAGGTGCAAAACAGGTGCAAATACAAAGTATAATGAATTTTAAATTTTTAAAAAATAATTACAAAATTTACTTGACGATGAAACACTGTCAAGTATAGTTTAAAACTCTACAGTTAAATAATGTTAACTAAAATATATACTTCACCGTGAAAAATTGTCAAGTAAAGTGTTAGGCTTGATGGTGAAAAACTGTCAAGTAAAGTGTTAGACTTGACAGTGAAAAATTATCAATCCAAAAACCCTTATATTTGACATTGAATTACTTGACGGATTTAAAATCGTCAAGTAATCTTATACTTGACAATGAATTGTATCTTTAAATTCAATTGTCATATAAAACATACAATAATAAACAATTTGGAGAAAGATTTAATTATTTAATTAGAATTTTCTTACATTAATGACTTAAATTGATTGGTTTTTTTTTAAATAAATAAATAACTGGAAAAAAATTCCCGTGGGGAATCCCCACCCCAATCCCCATGGAGAATTTCATGGGGATGGGAAATGAAATGAGTAGTGGGGATGGGATGGTGAATGACATCCTCGGCCCCACCCTGCCCTGCCCCGTCCCATCCCATGGACATCTCTAATTTTAGTCTTTCACGATTATATTTATTGAAGATGAAGGATTGTATGGGCTAAGAGGTGGTCTAGTTTATGTTAGAGGTTTCCCAATTGTAATGCTTGTGACACTTGTATAAACTTGAAATATATTTTTTTACTATCTATCGATGTTCATCGTGTTTTATTCTCATGATTGTATTATGATTTACCGCTATAGATTAAGTCTTAATTTATAATCACTGAGATCTTTAATTGTGTGATAGCATAGTTAAAGTTGTGAAATTGTTTGGTCATCATTCGGTCAGTATTATTTATTTAGTTTAGTTGAATATCGTATTGTTTGACTTGTAAGGCATGCATTACCTGCTTGTCATGCATATTAGCATAATCCCTAAAACTTAATGAAGTTTATTAACAAGTTTGAATGTATTACATTTGGACGTGTTGATTAATAAGGTGATGAAATTCCATTTAGCATTACTAAATGTTTTGACTAAGCATAAGTAAAAGGAGAAGTATATTTGCATGTGTTATACGATAGAAGTAAATACTTGGGATACCTCATAAACCCTAAATTAAACGTTTTAAACAATTGTTCTTTTCACATCACTTTCATTAAGTTTACATTTACTTTTTGCACTCTTTACTTTTTAGCCTATTCAAAAGTGTATCATCCTCGTTACTTTTAGATCTTTAAGCCATATTCTTAAGAAATACTTTGACTCTCTGTGGATCAAAATGTATCACTTATACTACAAGTTCAAGATGTAATGTATTATTTTTATTTGATCATAAGGGACTCCACAAATCTTGCTATATTAGACCAATACATATTTAAAGAATGATGTATTACTTTATTGAATGGTGGAGAAATGGAGGCTTGGGTATTAATGATGGAAAATTGGTAGCAATGACCGGAAGGCAAGAAATTCCTAAATGGACTCTAGGATCATGTTAGCGTACAATATTTATGGAATAATGAAGCATTTTTAACTATAACAGAATAAACTAAAATATTTACAAAATAAATAAAATGTTCAGAATATATAATTTTGTTATATTTTATTTATTTTGCTATGTTTAAAAATATCTCTATTTTATAAGTATTTTCTATAACTTTATCCATCATAATAATTTTCCTTGACTAATTCAATGTCTCTTTATATTGCATTGATTACAAATGTGTAGGGAATATATTTTCAAGTGTTAAATTTTAAAATATAAGTCATTTTAAAAAGAAAAAAAATTAAAGTGTTTGTCAACCACTCAAAATAACTTTTGAAGTGTATTTTAAACATTTTTTAATCAAAAGTGTTTAAAAAAAATAAGTTTTTTTAAACAAACATTTTTTTCTTAAGTCAATTCA
Organism: Cucumis cinereus; assembly: GCA_037974625.1. Taxonomy (NCBI): domain Eukaryota; kingdom Viridiplantae; phylum Streptophyta; class Magnoliopsida; order Cucurbitales; family Cucurbitaceae; genus Cucumis; species Cucumis cinereus. The sequence continues at coordinate 7,447,152 of JBBPDJ010000004.1, read as the reverse complement.
AAAGTCTGTCAGGTACATACTTGTGTTGTTGATAGACTCTTATGACTTCATTGATAGACCATTATTTATAATATGGTCCAGCAGTGATGGACTTCTATTACTGATAGACTCTGACGAACTTTGTTATATTTACAATATTTTAAAATATTATTATATATGTAAATACTTTAAACCTAATTAGTATATTTACTATGGTCCATTTCATTATTATCTAATCTCAAATAGTGAAACATGATGGAAACCATGTATATATGATGCCGCCCTATTATTTTGATGATTATATAATCTCAAATAGTGAAACATTCACGTCATTTTCAGTTTTGACTTTTCATTTAGCTACCAGCCACATTTTCCCTAATATAAACTTTAGGAAAAATGTGAGGGTACGAATTAAAGGTTTTGTGAGCTAGAATGTGTGTTTAACAACCCTTCAAGTTTAAACACATTTCTCAAAACAAATATGTATATATGAAAAACTACTATTTAGCAAATAAACTAAAAATATAGTACAATGGTAAAACATTTACGAAACAAATATATATATAAAAAACTACCAATGATAACAACTGATAGCACATTTCTCAAATGAAAATATTTCACTTATATCATCTATCAACTTATAGCAGGTATTGATTGCTATCACTAATAGTTACTATCAATGATAGTTTTTAATTTAAAAAACTGAGAAAAAACACTTGTAACAGTGGCAAATAGAAAGTTATCATTGATATTAGATATCAGTGATAACAACTGATAGCAACTGATAGCAGCTATCAATGTCATATATTAGTGCTAATTGCTATCAGTAACAACTTTTAATTTGAGAAATTCAGGAAGAAACACCCAAAATGAGGTATGCACATGAGTTTTTTAGTATTTTACTAATTGTTTTATTTTATATGTGCAATTATTTTATCATTTTGATATATATTCTATTATTTTTTATTTAAATGTCATTTATGTAAGTGGTCCTATACATATATATTTTTGTAATAATAATAGTCATGTTTATTTTATTGGTTTTTTTTTAAATGGCAAAATTGCTAAAAATTTATTATATTTGTAAATATTTTCAGAGTTTTGCGAAAATAATCCTAGTTTATTTTTAAAATGTACTTTAAATAACAATTTTTTTTATCGTAATATATATATATATATATATATATATATATAAAAGTGATTCCATGGTTTGCAAATCTATCCTTTAGTCACGCATTTTGAAAAATTTCAATCAAATTACTCTAAAATCATCACAGTGAGCATAGCTTAATTAACATATAAATGTTTTAGCGACAAAACAAATCTATAGTTTTAATCTTCGTTGCCTTATTATTCTAAAAATATCACTTTTGAAATCAATTATTGAGTAATTAGTCTCTCAAATGTTTTATGAAAAAGGGTCTTAAAATTATTTTAAAGAGTTAAAATTATTTTTTAGTTATTAAGATTTATTTTTCAAGACACTATTGATCGTCACCCAATACACTATTAAAGAATTTATCTTTTTAGTCCTCATGTTTTAAATAATATGTGTGAGTTTGGTTCCTAAGTTTTTTAAAAATGTACTTTTTTTAGTTTTCAATTTTATAAATATAGACTTCTTTGATCGTCAAATCTTCAAAATGTACCTTTTTAATTTTTAAGTTTTTAAGACTAGTTTTAAAATGTCTTTCAAATAACTTTATATTTTTTATTTTAAATAATTATATATTTTAAATTAGAAGAATAGTTTAGACCACTCCTTACTAAAAATATTTTCTTCTAATTTTAAATATCATATAATTATTTTTAAAAATTGAAGCAAAAAATATTCGGAACTTTTATACTTCATTTCAAAAACTGGGGCACTTTAGGTATATTTTGAAAAATTAAGAACAAAATTGATGTATTCTTATAAACCTAAAAATAAAAGCGTACATCATTAAAATTTAGGGATCAAACACACATATTCATCAAAACTTGCAGACTACCGAGATAATTTTTCTTAGACTATACTACACTTTATATTAGTCATTTTTCCAAGGGTGTACTCAAACAAAATTTATATATTTTTTATTTTAAAAACATTTTTTCAAAAGCTATCCCAAACAGGAAAAAGAGTAATGTTGCTTCTGGCTCAAGTTTATACATGTAACACCCTAAAATATATATATATATATATATATACTAATTATAATAATTGGGTCAAAACAAACAGCATACTATGATTCAATAAACAAAAATGAACAAAAATCTCAATAATATAGGTTAGCAATATAAAATAAAATCAGCATACAAAATAACACATAATAATTATAATAATTGATAAAAAAAAATGATAATTTAGATGGGAAAATTAATCTAAAATTAAAGGAGATAATATAGATAATCCAATTATAAAAATTTGAGTCAGACCATCAAATTAAAAAGGGATAACATCATAAGAGACAACCAAAAGGGCAGCATCTACAGACCCATCCACAATCACATCTGTGAAGATAAATACATATCAAAATAAACAAAATGCAAAATGCCATGTGAGTCAAATAAAAAATTAGGTTAAATTATGAATTTGGTTGGTTATAATTCAAAAATAATTTATGAATTTGGTTGTGTAATATAGGCTTTTAGTTTCAAAATAACACAAATTATTAGTTATGAATTTACACCCAAACCACAGAAATTATTTTAGACTAGAATACGACAGGTCATGAGTTGCACTAGAACTACTAGTGGACACCTTCGTAGCATCCTCATCATTTCCATGTCATTAGATATGCATGCAAAAAATTTAAAAAGTATAGGAAGATGACGAAAGAGGGCTAGAGGAAAGGTGATCGAAAGCAACGAGGAAAAGAAGAGATCGAAATTATACAACAGCTGATAAGTTGAAAGCAATTGAAACAGCGTTGTAGTTAGAGAACAACTTGAACCTGGAAGACTAGCACCCAGCAAGAGAGTAGACGTCCTCCCAAAGGTTGATGACACTAGAATGCTTGTCATTAAAAGTTCTGTTATTTCGGTCAACCCAAATGTAGTATTAGATACTTAATATTAATATAAATTACCATCAACTTCTACCTTTAATTTCAATGGTTAAAGTTCAATCTGTTGTCCACTGTATTGTCGAAGAAAAGACTAACTAAAAGGAAATAAGAATGGCTTATATTGATAAGATCAAATTTAGGAACCACTTGTAAGCTTTAAACCTAGCTAGTGATAACTTATAATTGAGCAAAACCAAGACCATGTTTAACCTATTCGTAAGTAAAATTAGTGTAACCGCTATGTGATTTCATTGATAGATCAATCTTTATGAGTCAGCTCAATCGCAAACATAATTGAATTGGTTTCTTCTATCAAGTTTAATTTACTTAAACATGTGACGAATGTAATTTGATTAAGATTAAGGTTGTTTATTTTGTATTGTTTGCTATTATTGTCTTCTTACTATTATCTTATCGTTATCGTTTAGTGTCAATCAATAATTGACAATGTCTGCAACAGTAATAACAATTTTGACAGATTCATATTTCTCTTACTGAAATAATAATAATATTTATACCACTAATAATATTTATAAGGATAAAGATAAAAGCATCACTGTATCTCCGTGTGGGTTCCAATTTTCAAACATGCAATCGAATTGAACGATCAAATTGCATTTGTTGATTTACAGATTTTGTTGCGGACCTCACATTTCATTATGATTATACAAGACAAATAAACAACAACAAATAAACAAATGGAGCCTACTCTTCCAATTACCATCGATAGATTACATTTTTCCAGATGTAAACATGCAGGGCCCAAATTGAAATTTTAGAATCATATGCATCAAATTTCAACTAATTAAACTCAATAACATACTTGAGAGTAATTTTAAAATGGTAAAAACCAACTTCATCATGTTTAAAATTACTTTGAAACACACTTAAAATCGATTAAATCCAACTCATAACCACCACATCCATAAATTCAATGGACAAACAATTATAAATTCTATAAACTCCAACAAACAAAAAATATATAATAAACATATATAATTTTGTATTAGTTGAAATTATTCACAACCACACATGCACCTTTCTCTTAATCAAATCAAAATCATACAAAAACTCTTTAGGAGATAAAGTTAAAAAAAAGGCAAAAGCATGTGACAATGTAATCAAAATTAATCAAATTGATAACTTAAAAAAATAAAAAAGAAAAAAAAAGAAAAAGAAAAAAGAAAAGTAATTTGCAATGGTGGTCCTTCCCATGGAGAAATTTGTCCACATGCCATTGTGTTTGTCAACAAAATCAAAGGACAGTAACCTAAAAGACAGAAGATCCTCCCAAAGCTAAGGACAAAAGTGTAGCCCTCTCAACTGATTCCACCAACTTGCCCAATTCTTCATTGCCTTATAATTCTTACCCATTAAATTATTCCAACTGTTTTTTTTCTTTTCAAAATCACTTTTTTTTTCTATAACCTAACCCCCCTTAAGTTCACCTACCCTAAACACATCACAATTATTCCCCCCCCCCCCCCCCCAATGTACATAAATAATTTTTATACCTAATAAAAATTTGATTAATTTGTATTTTTCATTTTGTTATAGCTGTCCAATGAAATCAAAATTGAGCTTTCTTCAAACAAATTAGACCTAGCTTCCTAATCATTTCTTGGTAATTTTCCGTGAATTTTAACCTGGTTAATCACCACTTGTTAGATTTAAATAATATTTCAGTCTCTATACTTTGAAATTTGTTTAATTTTAATCCTTTTTTACTATCTATAACATTTATATTATAGATTTTGAAAATATATTCACATATTGTATTTAATGAACTTTGATAAAAATTAATTTTCAAAGACTTGGGGTGCTCATACAATAGTTCAGATAAAATGATTTTATTTTTTTTTTAAATATTTTTTTCTTAAGTCAATCCAAAGGAGTTCTAAAATTAAAATTTATTGAGAGTTCGAGGATTTAAATTGAAAAGCTAAAAGTATAGGTATTAAAATTAAACACACTCTAAAATACGGGAACTAAAATGGTATTTTAACAATTTTATTAGTAAAAAGTGGTATTTTAACGATTTTTTTAAAAAAAGAGATTATTATAAACATGCAATCACTTGAAATGATTCTTAAGTGGTTTTTGGTTAAACTATTAATAAAGAGATTATTTTGACCATGAATAATATTTAAATTCCAAAATTATATCCTATTATTTTTCAACTAGATATAGTCTTTTAATTTATTAGGAAAGCTATTGGTTGATTACATAAGTTCTAAGATTTGCAGCTGTTATATACTTTTCATATGGTTGTTCAGCTTTGAAAAAGAAGGGGAAAAAACCAATAATTGTGAGATCCCTAAATCATATTTTAATTAATTAAATATATGAAAAACCCATTATTGACTTAAAATTAAAATAAAAAGTTAGTGTTTTAAGTTGGTTATAATTTATAATTACTAAATACATTTTTTATGACACCACCTAAATTAGTTGACTAAATTTAAAAAGATATATGAGTTTAGTTTTTATTTTTATTTTAATATTTTTCTTGTTATTTTAAAGAATAAATTATGAAAAAAATAGAGAGGGAAATTAAAGAGAATATTGGTGTATTATTGATGTGTTTAGTTTATGCTTTGATTATCAAACCTATTCAGCTCTAGGCCTGCTGTTTAGAAAGGTCATATTCACAACAGCTTTTTCCCTTTTTCTTTTCTTTTTTTTTTTTTAATGCTAATATATATAATCATAAATATATTGAAATAATTAATAAGGTAGTTAAGGGGAATTTATAAATTGTATTATTTTGAGTAATAACTAGAAAACATTAATTGTTCATCAATGACATAGAAAGAGCGTGGTAAATGCTCAATATTTTTTCTACTTCCAAGAGCATTTTAAAAAATGACAATTTAAACTATTGTTTGATAACGATTTTGTTTTTTATTTTATAAAGTTAAGCTTAAAAAAACTAAAGTAGAAATGAAAATTAAGAATTTATAATATATATATATATATATATATAGCATTAAAAATATTAGAAAGGAGATAGAGAGTTTGGGTGTAGGTGTGGGTGTGGGTAAGGAAGAAAGTTGAGGATATTTGAGAAAGAAATTTGGTTGAGTTAAAGAAAATGGTCCCCTTTTGATTTGAAATTTAATTAATAAGAGAAATATTAAAGCATATTTTAATAACCAAATTTAAAACGCTTTGATATTGAAAAGAGGAGCAATAAGTCTGTATCATAGCTGTAAAAGGACCAAAACCACACCCATTCATTTCTCTCTCTCTCTCCCTCTCTTCTCAACAAGAAAAAACTACAACAAATGTTTTTTTTTAAGAAAATACTATTAAATAATTAAAAATTATTAAATTATAATGTATACCCTTCAATAACTTTGCCTTTTATTGTGTGAATATTGCATATACTTTCAAAACTACCTATATAGTAGGAATAAAAAGTCTTTAGAATCTCGAACAAAAATCACGACTTAGTGTTATATGATATTGATCTAAAACGATGTATTGATCTCAATGTTATGCTTAAGTCATGCTAGATGATATATAATTAAATTCACATTCACCTGTCAGATTAAGTTTTTGAGTCAATTGATGATTTAAGATGGTACCAGGGGAGGTGGTTCAGGAGGTTCTGTGTTGAAAGACCTGTTATGTAGTGTCTTTCACATATACCCATCAGTTTAGCCTTTCAGGTCAATCGGTAATTTAAAAAGTCACTGCCATATATATTTCATATCTCAATTTTGGTTCAAAATGTTAAAGAATTTGTATGGTAAGAGTAGTTTTGAAACATCAATGAAAGTTGTATGTAGGGTATTTATCATAATTTAATAATGAAAAAAAAAGTGGGAAAAAGTTTTTAATTAAATTGAAACATGCAATATGGGCTAGCTCTATCCTTTCTTTCCCAAAAATCCTTAAAAGGGTTAGCCTTTTGGATCTCAAACTCCCACTTCTTCTTTTTTCCAAACAAATAACTCTCTCTCTCTCTCTCTCTCTCAATCTCTCTCTCTCTCTTGATATGGATTAGAGTTTGGGGATTATATGTGTTGGTTTGAGAGGTTGAAGCTGCCAGCATGATCTGATTTAATTTCCTGAATTCTCTTTTAAATTAGCGATTTTAATTAATAAGCCAAAAATGGGTTTTCAGTTATGTTTTTCAAGGGTTTTTTTTATTTGAAAATCAGGTCATTCTAGCAGCTTCAATCACTCATTCACCAACAATTTTCATTTAACAATGCCTCCAATTTCTTCATTTCAGGTACACATATCCCCCCCCCCCCCCCCCTTTTTTTATCTTTTTAATTTCTCTATTGATTTATTGTCATTGCCATTTATATTAACCTAAATTTAATGTTGTTTCATTGATTTTGTTTCTTTGGAAAGGGTTATTAAATTGCAAGGTAGTTTTTTGTTTTTATGTTTTCTTTTCAATTTGATTTGTTTCAATTGTGATTTGCTATTGAATTTCAACCAAATCACATGGGAAGGTCATTAAGATTTGAAGGGGAAATTATATTGAGATGTGGAAATGGGAATTCAATGATTAATCTCCTTTCTCTCTCCTTAAGTTTTCTCTCTCTACAAGTTTTCATTGTAAAGGAAAATCAAAGATATGAAAAAAAATATTTAAGTGTTGATCATGTCCTTTCTTCTCAAGTTTTCATATTTAAAGCAACCAAAGAATTGGAATATATGGGCAGTCAAACTCTTATCCTCCCCAAGATTTCATCTTGTTTTTGTCTAGATCAGCTTTTTCATCTTCAAAACAAAATTTTAATTCAAATGTTTTCTCATTTCAAAGTTAATTTCATCTTTTTAATTATATTTCTTGAGTTTTTTTTTCACTTTCAACGCAAACCAAAGATAATAGAATTGAAATTCAAATGTTGTCGATCTCATAATTTCAAGTTTTAATTTTTTTATACATTATATATATGTATATATATACATATATGTCCTCTCTTTGCTCTTTCTTTACAAGTTCCCATTTTAAAGCAAACCAAAGTATGGAATGGAAGTCAATCCCCAAACTCTCCATAAGCTTTGAACTTGCTATATTGTCACTGCTTTTAACAGTCTTTTGAACTTGTGTGCTTGAATATTGTAGAAAGCCTATAACAAATTGAAATCAATATTACATGGGAAGGAAATGAGTTGGTTTTCTTGCTATGAGACCATGTTAAATCATTAATCAAAGTTGGTGAGTTGCTAGGTTTTAACACTTTTAGTTCATCAAGCCTGTGTATGAGAAGCAATTGACTTGTTTCAAATGTGAATTGGGTCTTTCTCATTAATATTTTCTTTTTAATTATGGTGCTAATTCTACCATATAAATTCTTTCTACTAGCAGCCATATGGGTACGCACAACTTTTGTTACTAAATTCAAGTTTAAGTTGTTTGAACCTACGTATGAAACGCCTTGTACGTTAACTAAGATAGAGAAAACAGAAGTCAATTTATGGTCTCTCTATAGAAGTTTTTTCACACATTACATCAGGTGTGTCTGCTCTGAATTGTCTCAACTTTAAAACAGCATCCATACACTCCAGAAATCAAAATATAGCAGCAGAGAGAGACAAATCTGTAAAAGAAACCACAGAAAAAATATGTATAATACGTACAAAAACTGACAAAAATTAAAGTTAACATGTGCCTCTCCCACTTAGAATTATTTACAACTCAAATTACAACTCTGCATCCTAACCTTTAAACCTATTTCATTCTATATTTAATGTCTCTATTGTTTTATTCTATTAAGTCCCTAATTATCTATTAAATTTTTGTGTTTATTGGGGGTAGAGATTTCAACCACGAACCTCTTGATATTCAGTGCCAATGATGCAGTCGAGTTAAGTTTTTGTTGGCAGATTTTTGTGTGTTTTATACATCTCTAATCTTTCAAATTTTGTAGATTTTAAATTTTTTTGAACTCTAATAAGTCCCTAACCTATTATATATTTTAATACTTACGCATTTAATAGGTTTTTAATCTTTCAAATTTACTTGCATATTTGGATTGTCTTTCTAAATGTGTTTATAAATATTTCTTTTCGTACTTATAACATTTATTTAAAAAATTAGAAAATAAATCCAAATGGACTCTACGGCTTCCAAAATTGTAAATTTTAGAAACCGGTGAATTAATCAAATTTTTGTATCATATATGCAAAATTGAAAATCAGTAAATCTATCAAGCATAGCCCTAAGAGTTTCACAGAAGCAGAAATAGTTAAAAGAAGAAGAAAAGGATAGAATATATATAAATATATTAACAAACACACACAAATCATATTAATTAATCCCTCCTCTCTGATCTCTTTTCTTCTCATCCCTTTTGAACTTGTATGCATTCTTAGCATTTGGACAACATTTTCTGTTTGCTTTACTTTTATAATATTATTGTATCTTTCACATGTCAAACATTTAAAGTTGAATTAGGATTCAAAATGCTGAGATGACATGTCGATATCGAACAAGTTGATATCGATGTCGACCATGATATATGTATCTTTTTTAAAAGAGTTTTTGAATCATAAAAAACGTAGGTGCATGTTAAAATAGATAACTCTGTCTCTGTGAAAATGTAGATATATATAAAGGTTTGGTTAGATGTGTGGAACATTTTCACATGGGTTAGGTTAAACATATGAAAATGAGATGCATTTTAGTTTTAGAAGTGAAACTTCAATTTGAAATCCAATTAAAAGAATTTCTAAAAGACACACAAATTAAAACAAGCGACAACCATGAAAGCACCTAAACCTAACATAACTCAACATTGAAATTCAGATTTAAAATTGTATTATTGTATATAAGGTACCCAAACTAATTTAACTTTAGGGTTTGTTTTGATGAAATGACTAAAGTAGGTTGATTCATCCAAGCTTTTAAGATTTAGGAATATAAAAGATGCCAAAAGTAAAGAGGTTGTTTACCATATATATTTTGGAATTGAAGCCTTGGGATTCATGATCGTAAGGTGGCATTTGGCACGTAAGTTTAGAATCAAAAGCTTGTGAAACTAATGTTTGTAGGTTTATTGAGAGGATTCTAAAACTTTGAGAATCACACAAATATATCTGTGCATGTTTACTAAAGTTGGGTTTGGGTAATCGTTTTTCTTTTCTTCTATTTTAGCAGTTGTTTAATTAGTTAACTGGACAATCTCTGGTGTATCATATGGATCAATTTTTATGATAATTTTTGGATTCAGGGTGCCGTTTTCTGAACCTTAAGTTTATGCTTTCTTTTTTTTTCTTTTTTTTTGTGAATTGGATAGAGATGAATTATATCAATTTTTTCTTGGGACTTTTGAGTAATGTTTTAAATTATTTCTAACAATCAAAACATTGGTTGTCTATAAAAAAAACATATATAACGTGGCAATATTTACAAGTCATGAGTTAGAACGGGAGGATAGAAAGTTTACAAAGTAAGATACAAGAGCATGAATGTAGTTAAAGAAACACAATATGATAATCAATGCCACATAAAATCATCAAAAGGATCAAACAAAATTTAATGAAGCATATTGTAGAAGTGACAAATATTTAAAATTTAAAAGGGGTTTAATTGGAGGGCAATGTGGTAATTATGCCTCAATGACATTTTTGAAAACGTGAAAAGGAGAGGGAAAAAAAGGGGGAGAGAGGCAGTTGCATAACACATATTCTAGAGAGATAAAGTGAGTTTTCTGCAAATCTAGTGGGAGAAAGTGTTGGTTTCTTCATTCAGTGAGTGTAGCCAAAGTGGGTAATCTCCGTTTGGAGTGGGTATCAACTTGCGACAATTTTTCAGCATTCTTGACGGGAATTTTCGAATGGCAGTCGCGTGGGTGTTTGAAATATAGCACGGGTTCTTCGTGGTGTTCGAGTTTCGTCGGAGTTGGGTTTCATTGGGGTGATCTCAATTTGCAGTGGGTTGTTCAGCATGTGGATCTCTGGTCAGAGGAGGCAGTTTCCGACGGGTTTGGGTCTTGGTATCAACGACTTTTGTCGGACGCGTGGTTCTCTTAGTTAGAAAGTGCTTGGCGTGTATAAATTAAAGATCATTTATCTTGTTGAAATTTTGTAATTTGTACCAGTTGATTGCTCTCAATAAAATCTCTCCAAGCTGGCTCTCAAAGTGGATGTAAACCAAATTGGTCGAACCACTATATATCGTTATGTTCGTTGTTTTCAGTTCTTTGTGGTTTTATTACTTGTGCTAGCCATTGCATTCTATTTTGGGTATTGTGTTCTTGATTATTAGTTCGTAAATTTACAAGTGGTATCAGAGCTCCATTCGATCCAAAGGAGGGTTTAAAGGAGGGTTTGTGGTGGTAGTGTGCATATTCTTTGCTAAATCAGTTTTGTGAAAGTGGCTTGAACGCATTTTGAGGTAGTTAAGTTTGATGGAAATGTGATTTTGCTATTTGGAGGAAAACAATTAGAGTTATTTTAGTACAACAAAAGGTAGCAAAAATCTTAGATGGAGAGAACCCTCCGCAAACTATTACAGAAGCTGAGAAAAAGGATAAGGATGAATTGGCCTATTTGATGAGGTTACTACTACAAAGGAGTTGTGAAAAAAGCTACAAAGTCTTTACTTGACAAAGTCCTTGCCAGATAAATTATATTTAAAAGAGAAATTCTTTGGATATAAGATAAACCAAAGTAAAGGCGATGAATTTAAAAAAATTGTGGTTGATCTCAATAACATTGGTCAAAAGATGTCGGATGAGAATCAAGCAGTAATTCTTTTAAATTCATTGTCTAAAACATATCAAGAAGTTAAGGCAATTATTAAATATGGTTGAAATTCATTGACCATGGATATAGTGTTCGATGCCTTGAAGACAAGAAATCTTGAAATTAAGAAAGATTGCAGGATGAAGAGTTAGTCATAGCCAGAGGAAGAAGTTAGAAAAAGAACTTGAATTGTAAACAAAAGGGTTTTAGGTTGAAATAAAAGGAGAAAGGTAGAAAGTTCTTCTTGTGTCATAAAGAAGGATACTTTAAGAAATATTGTCTTTTCAATAAGAGCAAGGAAGCATCAAGTAGCAAGCATGCAACTGAGTCTAGTTCAGCGAATGTTATTGATGGGTATGATTCAACAGAGGTCTTGATGTTGTCTCGTAGGGATATACAGGATGCTTGGATCATGGATTCAGGGTACACGTATCACATGACTCTTAATCTAGATTCTTTTATTAACTTTCAACAAAATGATGGAAGAAAAGTCTTACTGGATGATAACGGTACTTGTGATGTCAAGGAAACTAGGTCAGTTCGAATTGCAACACATGATGTGATGATCAGAATGCTTACAAATGTAAGGTATGTTCCAGAACTCAAATGTAATCTAATTTCTCTTGGTGAATTAGATAGATTTGGTTATTCTTATAAATCTGAGAATGAAGTTTCAAAAGTTACCAAGGGTTCTGTGGTTAAACTGAAAGGAACCTTTAATGAGAAAAAAATGTCGTTTTGTGTCAAAGAGCGACAGAAATAGCAGACAGTTGATCATGTTGTGGTAGAGATCAAAATTAATTATGAAGCACGACCATCAGTTAGTTCAGCTGTATCTAGTGATCACTCACCACTAGTTTCACAGGCAGAGTCTTCACAACAATCTGAACCTTATGGTGTACAGTTTCAACATGAGAGGACTTTGATTGATGAGGGAGGTAGTGAAGAAAGTTCAAGTAATAATGACCTACAGAACTATTGGCTTACTCATGACAGGGCTCAGAGGGTGAGACAGACTCCTACGAGGTATGGTTATGCTGATTTAGTTGCTTATGCTCTTACTTGTGTAGTTAACAGTATTGAAGCAGAGCCTCTTACTTTTGAGGAGGCAATTGCATCTGATTCTAAGGAGCAATGGAAGAATGCTATAGAAGCAGAGTTATTCTCATCACAGAAGAATTAAACATGCTCATTGGTTCCAAAGCGTCCTAATAAAAAATTCATTCAGTCAAAGTGAATTTACAAAATCAAGCCAGGTATATGAGGTAACAGTATGCCTAGGTATAAGGCTAGGTTGGTGGCCAAGGGCTACGCACAGAAGGAAGGAGTTGACTTTCATGAATTTTCTCTCCAGTGGTGAGGCATTCGTCCATTCGATTAATATTATCTATTGTTGTTCATTTTGATATGTTTATTGAACAGAGATGGATGTCACCATAGCATTCCTTCATGGAGAACTTGGGGAGGTGATTTACATGGCTCAACCCAAGGGCTATGAGTGATGGGATAAAAACCCATCGCAGTTGAAGAAATACAGAATCATTCTCAATTTTATTTTGAAAAAATAAAATACCATACATTGAAAAAAAATGCAGTAACTATTTACTTTAATAACTAGGTTAAGCATCAATTTTAGAAAAATTACAGAGAAGAAAAAAAACTCACTTTTGATGTCGTCTCAGAAATCTACAAAACTCCTTATTGTAGCCGCCACCAATTGGAACCTCTCCTATCCTCTGAGTAAATGGGGTTTGGTTTGTGGGAACCAACTTGAATTTTTCTGTGGG
>JBBPDJ010000004.1:7389444-7433524 GCA_037974625.1 Cucumis cinereus | reverse complement strand
AGACGTAGCTAGTGCCGGGTTTTCCCCATTACTACGTAGTTCAGTTTGATACACATCGCTTACAGAATTTCAGATATCCATGTTTTTGCATGATTTCAGTTATGCATAGTTTTACCATGATTTACAGATAAGTATCGTGCAAGCACCTTTCAAGTGATCTCAATTTAAACTATGATTTATTGTTTCGGTTGATTTGATTTGTGAAAAGTTTCTAAGTCAACGAATTCTAGTTATGATATATATGTATGTTTAAGTATTTTCTATTAAAGCATCACTCACTGGGCATTTTAGCTCATTCTTTCAAATTGTTTTCCCACATTTTGCAGGTAGAGATCGTGATCCCAGAGTCTGACCTACCACAGACTGTCTGCTACTCGAGAAGTTTTAGTACTATTGTACCTTAGTAGTGAATTATGCATGTTACTGTTATAATAAGTTTTGGTACAGTGAGATGGGTTGTATGAAAAATATGGGTTGCACTATGTAGAAAATGTTTGTTTAATTTCCGTTGTTTTGTGTTAAGTTTGTTTTTCCACATTTTTTTAAATTATTGGAATTGTTTAAGTCGGAGTTAAGTTAAGATAGTCAGTGAGGATCGTCAAGGTAAGGACGAGATTCACTGGCTTCACGCCGTCTCCTAGGCTAGGGTTAGAGGGTCTGGGAGAGGGTGTGACAAATAACACCTTAAATATGCTATTATGCTGAAATTAACTACGAATTGTTATGTTATTTAATGCATTTAGTTGGTTATTTTATAGGTATTGAACAATCTGGTTGTAGAATCAAGCATTAGGGAGAAAATAGACTTAAATTTGGATCTCTAACAGAGCAATTAGATCAAATTGACGTGAAAATAGATAAAATGGCCCATGCAAGAGCGTCACAATGTTGTTTCATAAGGTCACATTGTTGTCTCGTGAATATAAAAGTTTGTTTTGGTAATTAATTTGTGACTTTTGATTCGGGTGATCGTTGTAAGCGAATGACCACTTGTTTTCTTTCTTTTATCAATCTACAACGTTAGGAGTTTTGTTTGTATTTATTTTGTAATCAAGTCAAATGGTGACATATTTTGGCGATATCACCCTAGAGGACTGTTGAGGTTTATTTTCTAGCTTAAGAGTAAGAAACCCCAATGTTTGGATTGTATGGACCTAGTTTGTAATTTAAATTCTTATTGAATGTTTGTGGTTCTTGATGCAATTTAATTAACTTCTATGCTTAGAATGTATGCTTTGATTGATCATCCAAAATTTATTCTTTGTTAAGCTTAATATTTTCACATTATATGCTACATAATTGTGTGCTAATCCCTAAGTAGCAAATCCAAAGCATGCTCGTGTGTGAATTTTAGGTTGTTTAGAACAACTCTTTTGCAACATTGCATGATTGAATAATTCAAGAGTGTAATTCAATTAGTAACTTTTCCTGTATGGGTTATTAATTATCTTGTTTAGATTTCCTAGTCTTAATCTAGGTGTTTAATTCGTATGGTTTTTATCAAACCCAATCAATCGAGCATTTAGCTTAATTAAAAAACTAATTAATGTATAGAGTGTTTGTCTTGGCTTTTCGAGTAAATGGGTGTCAGCACCAAGTTCTATTTTTCTCAGCTATTGGAAGTGATATAAAAAAATTCATGCATTCCTCTTGGTCGATGCTTTTTTTATGCACTACAATGTTGCAATGCTCTAGATTTTAACGAAAGACCTCGATCGGGTGCATGCATTAAGCGTCGTAGTGCCACCCTCACTCTACGATACGACAATGGAGGCGGGGCATTTTAGGGGCAGTGCCATGGCTCCATCGCAATTTTATATATAAACTTTTCAGTTTTTAAGGAAAAGAAAGAGGTTGAAATCCATAGAGGCCGAAGTGGAGCTCAAATTTTTTATTCTTCTTCTATCTTTCTAGCTTTTTTAGGTTATATTTTTACATTCTTTTGTGTTGTAATCATGGATGAAATATGTTTATGACAATTTTATAAGGTAATTATTTTCTAATATTTGGGAGCAAGAACCTATGTTAACTTCTTGAAATTTCTTTTGAATGAACTATGCATTTAAATTTATGTTTCTTTGAATCTTGATTAACTTCTTGACGTATGTTCTTGAATGGATTGACTCTCCTCCCCTTGAATAACGTATGTCATTGCTAATTGTTATAGGCTTGCACACTCTTTCATTTTTTGTCTAACTTAAATCGCCAAGTAGCTAATGACTATAGCATGGATCCCCGCTAGTGGAAAACACTCTTCAAAATGTGAAATAATGGAGAAGAATAATTTTTAGAGAACATGTTTCTAAAAATTGAGAGAATTTTCTTCGAGCAAACTTCTACAGGATATGTGTAGAGATTACGTTGTAGCATAGTCTATGAGGGCACCATAAGACTCTACTTATAGAACTCTATAGTGTTAATCCTAACTCTATTAGGATTACCATACAAATATTTTTAAATTAACTATCTACTAATATCTCATATTAAAATATAATTATTCATTTCATATCTCGTATTAAAAGGATTAAATATTTAAATCATATTTAAAATATTTCTTTTGTTCATTATCTCTTTAATTTGAATCTCATTCAAAATAAATAATTAAATATTTGAAATAATTAATTCTCCCATTATCTATTTAATTTGAATCTTATTCAAGTTAAATAATTTATTTACTTGAATCAAATTCAAATGAACTTTATAATAAAATGTGTATTAATTGTATCAAATACATACATTTTTCCTTATAAATTTGAACATTTCAAATTTACTTTCAACATAATTAATCTTTTAGTTGTTTTGTTATTGGCTAGCAATGAGACTCTATAGGACAATAGATTATATGCTCTAATGATCCAAGATTAATTAACTAATTAGTTAACCTTCATTTATTAACTACAAGGCAAATCACTATAGACCTATAGTTGAACTCTTATGCCTCTAAGACAAGTTATGTCCATGGATATAATCAATGTGAGCAAGTTGATTTTCATGAGTTGTTCGTAATTATATTTGGGTCAATTGTCTGTTTTACCCATGTAATTTCTCTTTTTCTAAAGTACCACTAATTGTTCTAAAGAAAAATGAACAACTTGTTTATGGTTCAACCATAAACTAAATCTCTATCGAATCAAATTCCTTGTGTTCGACCTTAGACTTAGTAGGTACCTAATTTAGTTTATACTTGAATTAGATTAGGAAAACTTGTATCACTCATCCATTTCATCGCATAACATAGAATCATAATGCACATACCCACACAACAAGTTTTTGGCATCGTTGTCAGAGAATTTGTTTTTATTTATTAAGTGAATTTTATTGTTTTTTCATAGGTTTAATCGAATGAGTATTGGAGCTTAGCCGAAAAGAACTTCAAATGCCAAAGAAATAGAAGGAATCCTCACCAAAGATTGAGAAATTTTATAGATTAGTTTGAGTGCATGGGAGACCAAAATAACAACAACTTGAATCCAAATGTTCTAGTGATGGTAAATAATCAATTGCCAGCACAAAATGCTAATGAAGAAGGCAAAGAACCTGAGTATGCTATATTGATTACTCATGATATTAATAGGCCTATTAGGCACTATGCCTCTCCAAGTCTCTATGAGTTTGCTTCTGGGATTAGAAGATCTACTTTAGGAATTTTAAATGAAGTAGGTGATGTTGCAGATGATTCAGACAGTTGGTCAGTCCGGGGGTTTTCTAGGAGAAAATCCACATGAACATCTGATTAGTTTTCTGAAAATTTGCAGTATATTCTCCTTCCCTAATGTTACCTAAGATGAAATCAGACTGAAATTATTCCTTTTCACTTTGACGGATGATGCCAAAAAGTGGCCGCATCGTCTGGATGTGAGAGAGGTACCAACTTAGGATCAGATGGTTAAGAAATTCATGAATAGTTATTTTCCACCAATTGAGAATGCCAAAAGTAGATGGAACATTGCAAACTTTAAGCAGAAGGATAAAGAGACCTTGAGCAATGCATGAAACAGATTGAAGCAACTTGTAAAAAGTTGTCTGCATAATGGAATTCCATAATGTGTATAGATGAAAATCTTCTACAATAGGCTCAACAAGAACACCCAGCAAGCAGCCGATGTGGCAGCTGTTAGAACAAAGGGACTGTTGAACAAGACATACATTAAGGAAAATGATATATTAGACAGATATGTCTATAAGTAATGAAGAATGGGAGGACAATGATTTTGAGTCCAGATAAGGCCAGAGGAGGACTGAATCAACAAAAATTGACAATGATGTTGTGACTACTCTTCAGTAGCAATTGGCAACTATGACATCATTAATACAGTCATTGACGTTGAATCAAGGCATCAGGGCAAATAGCCAAGTCAAAGCTTTCAGTCAAGGCAACTGTGAAGGTTACAAGCCACACAATTATGATATGTGTCTGCATGAACCTAAGTCTGCCTATTTCATCAAGCATGATCTTTTTTCCAATACCTATAATCTTAGATGAAGAAATCATTGTAATTTTAGGTGGGGAGAGAATTAGTAAAGTGACAGGCAAGGGGTGTGACACAATGAGTACAGGTGTGGACCTCCAGGGTTCCACCAGCAATACCAAAAACTACATCAAATGTAGTATCAAATGCATCAGGCATCTAGTTCTACCACAACTCATTCAAAGGATCTAATTAAGCAGTATATACAAAAGAATGACGAGTTGCTACAAAGCCAAGAATTTTCTATTCGGAGTATGGAGGTTCAAGTGGGCCAACTGATAGGAGTATTAAAAGTTAGGCCTCCAAAAAACTTGCCCAGTACTACTGTAGTCTCGAGGAACGTAAGTCACAGAGAAAAAGAGTAATGTCAAGCAGTGACATTGTGAGGTTCCTGCATGGAGGGTCTACGCACTAAAAATCAGTACATAACACTTTAAAATTGGTACCTTATGTTTTAATTATTTCAATTGTTTTTTTAGTTTCAAGTAGTTTTAGTTTTGATTGATTACGCATGATTGTTAGTTGTTTATTTTCTTTCAAAAATAAAGTGAAAAACATTAAATAAAATTCTAATTTATTCCTCTTTGGTTGATCTCATACATTTAGGGTTGTCTATTTTATTTCAAAAATATAGTGAAAAAAATTAAATAAAATCTAATACAAAACTAAAAGTTTGATTAGGCATTGACAATATCCCAACACATAAAGAAAGTTGGAAAGTCTATAATCGTTTGGATATTTAGGGTTTCAAGCCGCCATCAGACATCTAATCTCATTAAATGATTGTCATCATTCCCTGACAACCCTAGGGTAATGTGTCACCTTTTAAGCTATAAATAGAAAATTCTTCTCCGAGAAGCCACTTTCGAACACTGAAATTTCAAACCTTTTTACTATCAAGCTTTCAAATCTTTTCGATTTCTTTTTTATTCACATTCCTCCTTTCCGACTAGTATTTCATTTTTTCTTCATTAGAAATGAAATGTAAGAACGAAAGCTATACCTCTACAAGCTCACTTGTACCATTGCAAAGGAAAATAATAGAGAAAAAGAAGCAAGCCACTAAAACCACATTGTCTGGACCAGTTGAACAACTAGACGAACAAGATAAAGCTAAAGTAAGAGATATTGCTCAACCTAGTAAAACGGTGGTTGGAGCATCACCTCAAAAATCTCTAAGACAGATGTTCGAAGCATTTAAAATAAAGAGAAAGGCAAAAATGCAGATTAAAAAAGAAAGCACTTCAGTTCAACCGCCTCCAAAAGAAGTGGCTGAGACTAATGGAAACAATACGGCTAAACCTACAGCCGACATTGAAGAGGCAGGGCAGTAGAGGATGAGATCGTCCAAGCGTCAAATTCGGTTGAACGTCTAGCCCAAGAAATGATAGAGAAAACAAGGAAGGCAAAGAGACATTTAAAAGCCTTGCAAGTCAAAATGCTAGTCGCGCTCGCCACCTCCAAAGAGAAGAAGGATGAGAAGAAGTTGAAGGCTTTTGCACTATTCTTGGAGCAAAAATTGAATGAAGAGACTAGTGATGTGGATGAAGAAAAGAGGAAGAAAGAGAAACACCGTAGAAGATCGATTAAGAGGATTGAGAAAGCAAAAGAAGAAGAAAAGAAAAAAAAAGAAAAGATAGAAGAAACAAAAGGCGAAAGAAGAAGCAAAGAACAAGGAAAAGAAAAAGATGGACGAAGAAGACAAGTAGTCGAGACAAAAGGCGGCACCAAGAAAAATCCAGAAAGAAGATGAGCAAGAGCTATGAGAGATCTGCTCCAAGATGAGAATAGTTGAAGAGGAAAAAAGGAAGCTTACAAAGGCTTCAAAAGAAGATGAATTTTAGAAGTTGTTGTTTGAGATGAGTTTCTACCTTGAAGATGCAGTGATACCTACGTTCATCACTACATCAGTGGATGCTTTACGATGGAAGAAATTTTGTAGAGGACACACGAAAGTAAGGCCAAGTTTGTTTCACCAGTTTTATTCAAGCAAAACTCATTGAAGGGAGGACTACATACTGATGGAAGAGCAACATGTTGACTTCAATGCACATAAAATAAATGGGTTGTATAATCTTCCATGCGACGGGAAAGCTGAGAGAAATAGAATTATCAATGAACCTTCAGACTCCAAAATAAACGATGCCTTGATTGTCATGGCAGAACCAAGCGTTGAATGAGATGTAACGCCACAGGGGTACAAGCACCTAAAAGCAAAGTGTCTGACTCAGAAAGCAAATGTTTGGCTCTATTTTGTAAAGAAGAAATTGGTGCATACAACGCATGACAAATGGGTATTGTTGGACAGAGTCATGGTTGTATATTGCATCATATGATGTATACCCATGGATGTTGGACGCATTCTTGCTTTAGAGATCAAAGGATGCTTTTTGAAGAAGAGAGGCCACCTCTTTTTATCCTCCACCATCGAACGACTAGTCCTCAATTCGTTACCTAATAAAGAGGCAGAGCATGAAGAGAAGATTCAAGGTATCGCACTACACAACATACTTAAGTGTTTATTAAAATATGACATGCGATAGTTTGAAGAAACTTAAAAAGGAAAAGGAAAGCAAAAACTCTCGTACTCAAAACCACTGCATCCATCCTCCACCAAGAAACGCATGTTAATAAAGGCAAAGGAGAAGGAATCCAAAGAGGTTGTACAAACGGAAAAACCAACTTTAACAACTCCTTCAATAATCCACGACCTCATAATAATTTCTCTTCCATCCATCGCACAACTTCCACCGCCTGCTCAATCACCCCGAGCTAATGCCCATCCACCCTACGAGTTGAGTTAGTTGAAGATGAAATTTTGAGGTAAATGACCTTGAAAGAATAGAAGATTTAGTTGTCCTGGCTCCACATATATCATTGACTCCAACACATGATAACATTGACCCACTTCAAAATCCCACTCACACCGAATATAATCTATTTGACACCTCTTTTGTTGATGATCCATTCCACTAAGGCATGGAAGATAGTGAGACAAAAGAGATACCATATCATGATAACTCGGTGTCGCCCCAGCATGCCATTATTAGGAGCTAAATATTTTAATATAGATATGGAAAATTTGAAGCATCTTTTTCGCGACGAGATCATCGAACCATTTAGTATACAGTTAGACTAATCTCAACAAATCAGGATGTGTTGATATTCCAGCAAACAAATTCTTGAGCATAAACATGAAGCATTTGTCCAAAGCCAAACATCTATAGGAGAATATTAAGAAATGCTTCAAGAACTCATTTTGCGTCAAAATGAGCAAATCACTAAAATGCAACGGCAACATCAACACACCGTACAACGCATAGACGAAGAAATAAATTTTATGAGGTGACAGGCAAAGAGGCAGGACGCTCAATTTAGAAACTTAATGAATTATATTCATGATGTTTATGTACAACGTGTTCCTTCTCCAAATATTCCAAGAGATTTTCGCCAACTACTTTGATTCCCTGGCAATGACATCCCACCGCCTCAAGAAGATGATCATTCAATGGAAGACTAATTTGAGGGTGTATTCTTTTTTACTTTTCTTCTTTCTTATAATTTCAATTTTTCGTAAACAATTTGTAACACATTCAAAATCCACATTACATAATTACGAGTTGTTTGATGTTATTTTGTGTTCTTTGCGATGACTCCATTTATTATTTCTTTCGTTTTGATTTACCCTTTATTTGATGTGGTGATTATAGACCTCAACGATTACTTAGATGTAGCTAACGTTTAGAAGAATCTTAATTGATGTTGGAACTCAATTTTAAGACATCTTACTTAGAAACATTTAATACATTCTAAATGAGAGCAAGTTTTCTCTCAAATTTAATTCTCAAAAGCTATCTAAGAAATCTTATAACTCAATTTAAACAATGAGAACCTTGCTACCTCTTAAATTTGGGGGTAGGGGGTTTGAACCAGTGTGTTAGCTTTGTGTTGTATTGTACAATAGTGCAGTAATGTGTTGAAAAAAGATGTATGTAAAATAAATTATTCTTGTACTTAAATTGTAACAGACTCCAATGTTATTCCTAAGACATAGACATCACTTGGTAAAAAGTGGTCACAAAGAAGAGCATAGCGATGATAAGAGTTATAGCTATGAAGAAGAACATATACATAGAATACCAAAGATGTGTCGATCAACACCTTAGTAGAAAGTATTGTAATATGAGAAAATAATGTAAGGTGTTATTCTACTTTATGTAATAATATGAAAATTTTAAAATAAACGCATAACATTGTCTAGCTGTTGAGAAAATAAATTTTTAGGGCTCAACTTGCTCGCATTTGAAATAAGTGAAATATTTTTATATAGGGTATATTAACTTTAAGGTAATACATTGGTTAGATGAATCTGAAAGTCGGGTATATATTGAGAGGTTAAGGTATTGCATCTAATCTAAGGCATTTTGAGTTATGGTTATGAGTAAATGTGATATGAACCGACGAATCATCAAATTATTAATTAGATTTTATTTAATAATTGTGATGTAATTTTTATATCTGTTTAGTTTTATCCTTTTTAATTTACATTTAAGTAGGATTAATTTAGTCTTTTTTTAAGATGGATTAGAGTTTTTATTAGAAAGGTTATTTAAGCCTTCCTATTAGGTTGTAAAAACAAATTTTTGGCACAATGAATTTGGAATGAGATTTTTCTCTTTATTGATGATGGAGATTCATCACAAACCTATGCAATTCTTGATCTAAGGTTGAATGCTTGAGCATTCAGGTAAGTTTGATCATCTTGCTTGTAGAGTGTTCAAACCTTGAGTCTTGCCTCTTGATATTTCGATCAAAAGGTGATCCAATATAGTCCTTCCCTTTGGATTTTTGTTAAATTGCCTTGGAGATTTTAGAATTTGATATTAGGGGTTCACCAATTGGGTTCCTAATTTAAAATTCTAGGATTTTCATATCAAAATGCTTGAGGACAAACATCATCTTAAATTTAGGGGTGTGATAACCTGTAGAAATATAAGTTATTATGTATCCTTATTCAAGATTATTAAGAGAAACACATATGAAATGCATCAAATACACTTAGAAATTATGTTTTGTGCTTGTCATGCGTGACATGTTCACAAAGAAGTAATATTAGAAAACTATAAATTTTAGTGTTGTTCATCGCATAATTTTACAAAAGATGGATCAAATTACTAAAAGATTTCTCAACGCCCAATCAAAAGTAATGCTGAGAAGAATCGATAAGCATAGTTAGACTTTCAAGAGCCATTGAGAATACAATGCAATTCATCGCGTAGAAGAGTTATGCGTCAAGAACCAATCCGAGGCACTACATCCAGAATGTGTCTGAGACCCACTAAGCGTAAAAATAGCCATCAAAGAACATGAGACGTGCTTAGTGGGCCATGAGTGTCGAAAGATTATAAATACTTCTTTGAAAAAGAACACAAGGAACATAAAGACCATACACGTGAAGAACCTTGAAGCCGAAAGTCTGCCCAGATTAACCTTCCATCCACATTCTCCATTCACTCCCCAGTCGGTAAGCTTTGCAGAGATCACTCTACTATAGAGAGCAAAACATTGTGAATCAGAGTTACATTTATTCTTGTGTTGTATTTATTTTCTGCACTTCAAGTAATTGTATTAGATAGTTCAATCATTGTAACAAATTTTCATTATCAATATGATTACCTTGAATTTATATGTGTAGCTAAATTTTCATTAACAAATTTCCATACTTTATATGTGTAGCTAAATTCAACAATAGGATAGGTAGTTAGGAATCAATCTGGTAGATAAGCATGCTTTACATTTCATTTTGTTTGATCTTTACTAAATACTAAACTTTAACGCATCGAAAGAATACTTCCAGCAAAGGTAGTCAACTGCTCGAAAGAGTAAGTAACTTAGACCACGGTGAGCAAAGATAGGAAGCAAGTTAGAAATAAGCATAAACCTATCGCATTGTCAGTGCATCATTTATATCTAGAAATAGAATATTTGTGGCATTTAGGTGTCCAAAGGTTGCTTGCCTTAGTTAGTACTTAGTGCATGATTAAATTTCATGTTTGTAAAAGGATTAGAGAATGACTTCTTAACCTTATCCATCGCATAATTGTTATACCGACACCTGCATCGCTTTGAGACCAAACAACTCATTCCAATCCCCATTTAATTCACGACATACCAACTGGGTAGATTAGTTTAGTCTAACGCATAAGATAACTCATCTATTGATTTATTACTTGTTTGTCTGAAAGAAAAAGAATTAATTTACCATTTAGCAACAAATTTCTTGTGTTCGACCCTGGACTTATCAAGTACCTAATTTAGTTTATACTTGAACTAGATTAGAAAAACTTCTGCCACAACTCCATTTCATCCCATAGCATAGAATCAGAACGCACATACCCAACAAAATAGTATCCTATGCAATAACTTTGTGTAATACGCGACTCTTGTACTTCATGTTGTTGTTGTAAAAATAATAATAAAATAATGAAAGTGCATTTTAGTAATTTTGTTTAAAAAATGGCAAAAGGGTAATTTGGTAATTTTGTTAAAAAAATGGCAAAAGGGTAATTTGGTAATTTTGTAAAAAGAAAAAAAAGAAAAAGAAAATATCATTGTTGTTGTTGTTGTTGTTGTTGTTGTTGTTATTATTATATTTAAAGTGGAATTTGTCTTTTAATTAAAAAAAAAGGA
Source organism: Cucumis cinereus (assembly GCA_037974625.1). Classification (NCBI taxonomy): domain Eukaryota; kingdom Viridiplantae; phylum Streptophyta; class Magnoliopsida; order Cucurbitales; family Cucurbitaceae; genus Cucumis; species Cucumis cinereus. The sequence goes on along the minus strand of JBBPDJ010000004.1, from coordinate 7,422,365 downwards.
TGTTATTAGAAAATGGACAGAAAGGAGATAAGGAATAAGATAAATTTGAATTGAGATTTCAATTCTCCAATTTTTCTAATTGGAGGATTAATAGGTGGAAGTTGTCTTTAAATTATGTATCTTGGCTGAAATAAAGAGAAGAAGAAGAAGAGAATAAAGAAATTTGAAGAAAAAAGAAAGGAACCTAAGAGAGAAAAAGAAAAAAAATATGGGTAAAATTAGATATGAAAACAGTGAAGAAGGAGATAGAATTGAGCTTCAATTCTTGACCAAATTGAGTGAAATTTGTATCTAAAGTGTTTAGAAAATAGAGGGGACGCTAAAGGACAGCTCAATTTAAAGAAATTGGTCAAGAAGACCAAGAAATTGAAGAAGAAACTCGACGAAGTTGAAAAATTCTCAATTTTGAGCAATTGAAGTTTTTAATGAAATTGAAGAAGTTAGAGTTGAAATTGGAGCTTCAAATTTGGTGATGAGTTCAATAAGAAGTCCCTATTCGATTTCATAACAATTAATTTGATTAATTTCAACTGAAAATGACAAATTTCAAGTTTAAAAATTGCAAAAAAACTCGCCGAAAAACAGAGCAACATAATTTTCAGTTTGAATTCCGTGAATTGAGAGCAAATTGGATGGCCAAATCTTAAAGTAATGTAGTTTAAGTTATTGGTAATTGTTTGGTAATAGTTAGAACGTCCAATTTTGGTCAGAAAAGAGTAATTTGTCGTCAGAGTGACGTTGGAGTTGTGGCCAGAAACTTGGTTAAAAATTGGAAAAAATTAAAAGGTTGAAGATGACATTTTAGGTTGTCTGTCATTAAAAAGTCTGTCATTAAAGCTTACTGTCATTACTTGTCCGTCATTAAAGCCAGAACACAAAATGCATATTTACCTTAACATAATTAGTATATTAATGTTAAAGCCCATTTTATCCTTGATTAAGGAGCAAATTAAGGGGTATTTAAGAAATTTAACCTAAGAACGAGTTTTGTTATCGGCTCGGTTTAATATGTCAATTTTGGACAATTTTCAGGAAATTTGATGATCAGAGATGTTTACAAACCGAGAACGTTTCATCAAGTTTGTGAGTGACTTAAAATTTTAAAATATGATTTTAAAGCATGTATAGTATGAATTTATTTAAAATGTTTCTGAGTTTACATATTTTACGAGGTAAACTTCTTAAGCAAAATGTATTGAATTTTTATGATTTTTTTGTGCCAAATTATGTTATATAATGATTAGATACATGATTTATGATTTTACATATGCTAGTAAGCATGATTTGATATGTTCAAAGGCTGAATATATTTTCACGTTTTACGAGATTTCAGTAAAAAATGATTTAAGCATGCTTTAGAATTTCTAAATGAAATTCCAATATTATTTGAATGATCTGAGTTTCATAAGTATTTCTTAATGAATACTTAAGCCAAAGGTATTTAAGAACTATTTCAGTAATTTATGAGAATTTCAGTACAAGCATGTGTATTCATGATTGAGCCTGAGGCTAGTATACTAAGTATGCACACTAGAGTATTTCGCTGTCATGAGTGCTAGGCTGGCCCCACCATGGAAAAGACGTTGTGAACGGGGCTCCACTACAACGTAGATAGCGCTATCGTGAGTGTTGAGCTTACTCCACTACGGCAAAGACATTGTTGATGTTGGTCCCACTACAACGTAGATTTTGCTGTCGTTAGTGTCACGCCCTCTCCCAGACTCTCTAACCCTAGCCTAGGAGACGGTGTGAAGCTAGTGAATCTCGTCCTTACCTTGACGATCCTCACTAACTATCTCAACTTAACTGCAACTTAAACAATACCAATAACTTAAAAAGTGCGGAATAAAAACAATCTCAAACTTAACTTCTAACAACGGAAACTAAACAAATATCTTATATAAAGTGCAGCCCATACTATCTTATACAACTCATCTCACTGTACCAAAACTTATTATAACAGTAAAATGCATGATTTACTACTAACGTACAATAGTACTAAAAGTTCTCGAGTAGCAGACAGTCTGTGGTAGGTCAGACTCCAAGATCACGATCTCTACCTGAAAATGGGAAAACAATTTGAAAAATGAGCTAAAACGTCCAGTGAGTGTTGCTTTAATAGAAAATACTTAAAACATTTATATAGCATAACGAAAAATCGTCAACTTAGAAATTTTCATAAATCAACTAATAACTGAAACTACAAATCACAGTTTAAATTGAAATCACTTGAAAGTGTTTGCACAATACTTATCTGTAAATTATGGTAAAACTATGCATTACTGAAATCATGCTAAAACATGAATATCTGAAAATCTGTAAGCGATGTGTGTCAAACTGAACCACGTAGTAGTGGAAAAATCTCAGCACTAGCTACGTCTTTGTCGTAGTGGAGTAATCTCAACACTAACGAAAGCTATAACTACGCAGTGGTGGGATCAGAACCAACAACGTCTTCGTCGAGGTGAAGTCAGCTCAACACAACAACGGTATCCTACGTTATAGTGGGGCTAGCAACTATAACGCCTTTGTCAAAGTGGGGTAAATTCAGCACTAAGGCAGCGAATCTACGTTGCAGTGGGGCCAACACTTGCAACGTCTTTGCCATGGTGGAGTAATCTCAACACCATGACATCGTATATCTACGAAGTGGCGGAGCCACCGCCCGCAACGTCTTTGCCATGGTGGAGCGAACCCAGCACTCATGATAGCGTATACCCTAGTGTGCACACCTAGTATAGTAGCCTCAGGCTCACATGGATATAAATGTTTAAAAACAAATCATCGTAAAACGTGCAAGACACATCAAACATATCATCATCTCAAATAATTTCTCAAATCATCATGAACCTCATAATACTCGAAATCATGCTTAAACATCACTTATAACATGGTAGAAATCTCATAGAAACATTAAATCATCATAACTCATGATTTCGAGAAACCTTGTAAAACGTGCAAAACGTGCTTAGGTCCAATAGCAGTCAAAACATGCTCAACAGTCATGAAAATCACCAAAATCATCCCAATAAACATAAATAGGGCCTAACATATTATAAAACTTGCTTATTTCGTAAACAGGCATTGCCTCGTAAAACGTATCAATATAATACTATTATACTCAAACTACAGGAAATGCCTTAAAACACTTAAATCATGCTTCAAACAAGTTACCATGTGAAAGTACATCGAAAATATGAACATCATGATTTTTCTGAAATTTTCTGAAAATTATGCAAATTCTAGAAAAACGTGCATTATGGTCATTACTTTAATATTGAAATATTAAAATAATACAATCACTCACAAACTTGACAGGCTATTTCTGGCTCGTAAATTGTCTCGATCTCCAAATCTTCTCAAATTTTTAGCTTCAAACTCCCCGTGGATAGCTCGAAATCGCCTCTAGAAGTCTCCTTGCCCAGTTTTCCAGCGAGCTTAAATCTGAGAATTAAAACTTCGATTTCTTCCTTTACATACCAAATTAACTCAATTCCTTTTACATAACTTTAAATAAACTATTAATCTAGCTTACCTCAGCAAATAGACTCAACTCGGCCTATAGACGGAGAATTTAATTTTCAAAGTTTTGGATCTGTTTTTCGCGTTTTTCAGCAGTCCGAGCACTTTTCCTTCAAAATTAGTGGTCTCTTCGGCCAAATTCCTCCAAATTGAAGCTACGATCAGCTTCTAATCTCTCTTCTAATCACTTTAGACTCAAATTTTGTCCATATTTGTTGAGAATTGACTTCAATTTCTCATTTCTTCTCAAGGTGTTCAAAACCATTTCTCAGATTTTTCAGTCTCTCTCTCTCGGCCTTCTTCTTCACTTTTCTTCTTGTTCTCCTCTTCATTGCAGCCAAAATACATGATTAAATATCAGTTTTTTTCCTACTACACAACCAATTAGAAAGGAGGAGGAGGAATCAAGATTAAATTCTCAACTTCCTTCCTTATGTCATCCTTCTGCCACAATTCAAAAAAAAAATCTTTTTTTTTTCTTTAAAAAACCAAGAGATAATAAATAATTTTCTTTTCTTTTCCTTTTTCTTTTTCTTTTTATAAAATAATTATTATTAACTTTTTTTTTATAAATCCAAGTAAATTACTACTTTGTCCTTGATGTAATTTAATTTTTAAACAAAATTACTAAAATGTCTTTTCCAAAAATTTACTAAAATACCCTCTAATTATTTTATTAATACTTTTACAACAAACAACTTAAATAAAAAGTAGGGTATTACAGTTAGTGTTGGATTCGTCCCACTACGACAAAGGCGTTATAGATGATAGGCCCACTATAACGTAGTATCACTGGTGTGAGTGTTGAGCTAGCTCCACCACGGCAAAGACGTTGTTGGTACTGATCCCACCATGACGTAGTTATCGCGGTCGTTAGTGTTGAGATAACTCCACTACTACAAAGACATTGGGAGTGTCGGATTTTTCCCACTACAACGTAGTCAAAGGATTACACATGGCTTGTTAAAGTTTTCAATTACACATGACTCACAAAGCTTTCAGTTACAGATTAAGTGCAAAAGATTTCAGTTATGCATTGTTTTATGAAAGATTTAGAAACACATTGGTTTGCAAAGTTTCTAATATGTTTCAACAACATGATATTTATGTATTTCCAAAGCATGTGATTTCTAAAGTACGTTATTTAAAGGATTTTCAAGTTTATGAAAGATTTCTAAAGTATGTTATTTATAAATTGTCACTCACTCTGCGTTACCTCATTCTTTCAAATGTTTCTCACTTTTCAGGTAGAGATCATGATTCTCGAGTCTGACCTATTGCTTTCTGTCTGTTGTCAAGTTTGAGTTTATTTTAGGTCATAATCATGACTCTTTATATGCATGTTTTGGTCTGTAAAATCTTATAACGAGTGTGTTGGGTGGTATCGAACACCTGTGAAACCAGTTATGTATGTAAATTTTATTTACATGTTATTAGTTATTTTCGTTGCATGTTTTTCAGAGTGAGATAAGTTAAGTCGCAGTGAGTGCCATTAAGTTAGGAACGTTACTTACTGGCTTCACACCATCTTTTAGGCTAAGAGTAGAGGGTCTGGGAGAGAGTGTGATAGTTTTCATAAGATTGGACCATAAAATAGTAACCACTAGATGTAAATTCGTTGACTGGTTAGGTTTCTATTTAAATAAGATGAACTAGGCAACTTAGTATTAATCCCGAGTGTATTTGAACTCTTGTTCTCGAGGAATTGTCCTTTGATTTAATTCAATTTAATTAAATTTGATTTAATTAAATAATTTGAATTAAAATAATAGCTTATGTGAGAGATGTTTATTTAAATATGATTTAAATGAAATATTAATTTAATATTAATTTAATTAATTTTATTTTAAATTAAATTAAAGGAGATAACTTCCACATTATCTCGCTCTATAACATGAAAATCTCCTACATTTTCTCTCACGTATGTTCTTCTGCAAGCACCTGTGAAAGATAAAAAGAAAAGGCAGTACATAATTAAGCGATGACAATACTATTATATCGTACTAAAAATTTCTCTCAATTATGCTTCAAAAATATCATTCCCAATTCCAATTGGTTTCCACAAATCAACCTAAACCTCAATCCCTCAGAGAATAGGGAGGTCTCCAAGTGGTGGTATCCGTGACTCCTAACTGCTGAATTGAAGATAAAGAGACGACAACGGGAGTAAGTTTCGAGCTCTATGTAATTCTATTTTTTGTAAAAATTTGCTTAATCTAGGTTCTCTGTATTTAATTTTGCCAAAGTATGGGCCTTTCTTAAATTCAAATTAATTTCAGAATTGGTTTTGTAAAATGCGTAGGGCTTTAATCTCTTCGTTTGGTATCAGACCATCTCAATTTTTTAATTGAAAATTTTAGAAATTTGCATTGGTTTGGTGGAATATGCATTATGAATGTATACTTTTGCGATTGAATTTCTACGGTAAAAATGGCCATAGATTTACGTATTTTAATTTGATTAAATGTAAAGGCCCCTACATTTTTGGACATTTTTAGTTGTAAACCTTCTAATTATGAGCCTGAGTATGGATTGGAGGAGCATTCTATTGAGAAAATTGACACCAAATTTGCCAAAAATGGATGGTCAAAAGGTCAAGAAACTCAAGGAGGATAAAATGATGTTCAAAGTTAGAACGGAAGACGTATTTCAGCTCGGGCAGTGGAAAATGGCAAGTTGTATTTTAGAAGTAGATACTTGTTTTTAGAAAACATGTATATAATTTCTAAGGTTAAAAGGAACTTAGTATCTATTTCTTGCTTACTTAAACAAATGTATTTCGTTTCTTTTTCAATCAATGAAGTTTTTATTTTCGAAAAAAATGGTTCACATATTTGTTCAACTAAATTAGAAAACAACTTATACGTATTAAGACCTAATGAAGCGAAAGCAATTTTAAATCATGTGATATTTAAAACTGCTAATACTCAAAATAAAAGGCAAAGAATTTATATTAATAACAATGCCTATCTTTGGCATCTAAGATTAGGTCCAATTAATCTCGGAAGATTGGTAAAGAATGGTCTTATAAGTAAGTTAGAAGATAATTCATTACCAACCTGTTCATTTCTATAACATTGAAGTGGGCCATCATATCGAGAACATGTTCTCTAACAGATTGGTCCTCCTCCATACGGGCATTATAAACGTATTTTGTAACATCGTGTCAGATCTGAATGGACAGTTGTTGAAACATTTCTTAGAGGAAGCCATTATCTGATGTGCATGACTATGGCCTCATGCTTCTTTCTCAATACATCAGACATATTAGCCAAGATGTAGACTATGGCCTTGTCATTGGCCTTTGTCCAACAGTCATATGCATCCTTGACTAAAATAAGATATAATTAGAATCCTATTAGAATTATTGTGATCTTTGGTCTAAATTAATTTTGAACAATTTTAAAATTAAACCAATTTTCTAAGATCCTATGTTTGCATGCAATTCATTATTATAGGTTGACGGTTTCTAATTATCAATTTTATAACTTATTATAAAATTAATTAACTAGACCTATAAACATGCATACTATGGTTTAATTAATTAATATTCAAATAATAATTAAATAAAAACCATATTACATGCAACACAAAACTTTAATATAACTATTATATTAACTATGGATGTTACATGCTCAATGAAATTAATTTTCATTTTAATTAATATGACACTTATATTAAAAAAAATCAAGAAAATCAACGAAGCATATACATGACATTAGTTAAATCTAACAATTTATATTTACCTAAGTAATGTCATGTATCATGTTTATCCAGTTTCATATATTTAATATATCAACATACATTAAATAACTCATAAAGTTAATCATCATGCATTAATATTATACATTATAACAATTATAATATATAAAAATGCCTAAACATGCTTAATTCAAGGTGGAATTTATGTAAATGACATCAATAAAGCATTTTAATAGCAATTGAATTGATAAACAATGGCTCTTATGATAAAATAAAGCAAAATCATTGTATTAATTTAGCTAATTTTAGCCTAAAACAGCTTCTCAAGCTTCAAAACTGGCCAAAAAAACTTTCAAACAGCTTCAAATTGGGCTAAAAACCATGATCCAAGTAGAAACAGCACTGAACCAGCCTGAAATCGGCTGAAACAGCTCAAAAAGGAAAGAACCACCCAATAAATCAAAATAGAGTTAAGTCGTGGGCTAGACTCTAAGCCACTGCCAAGCTGAACCGCGCCGAGTTCGAATCGTGTTTGTCAGTGTTCCTTGGCAGTTGATGTCATGCTGACATCCATCCTCTTCTTACATGCACGCCACACGATTTTTTTCGTCTCGAATTATTTGTAGTCATCGTACAGTGTAGAAGAACTAACTATTTCTTGACCTTCCAATGGTCCGATTTTAGCCATTTTGGTGTCTTTTTCTTAAAAAAAAAAACACCTCAAATCTAAATTCAGACTCATAATTACAAGAATCAACTAAAAAACCCCAAAAACATAGAGGTCTTTACAATTGATCCAATCAAAATACGTAAATCTATGGAAAACAATTATTAAAAACATTCAATGTCAGTATTCTTTGAATTATAAGATTAAACCAAATATGCACTTACCTCTTTAAGGTTTCTGGTTCAGTTTCTATTTTCTATTTGATATATGTTTTACTTAATGGTCACAATAAATATATTCATATTTTCAGAGCCTGGTCGGGATTCTATTGGAATCGTTGTTGTTTCCCGCAATTGTAGTGGGGTAACAGAACGAGCCTGTGGAATCGTTGCTGTTTACCGCAATTGTAAGGCAGTGCTAGCTCACATATTTGCCTATGATGTTCCTTCCACGACAAGGCTTTTTTTATTCTCACTCTGGTCATATTATGTCTTGGTTTGTGTTGTTTGTAGCTGATAAACTGAATGTTTCTCTTTTCATTGTCCTCTAACCTTCAGCTATAAAAACAATTTTCAGTTTATTTTCAGTTATGATCTGGAGTCTAGACTATTATACTGTTGTAGTGCTAAATAGGTAGATCATGGATTCATTATATGATCTTTCTTGCCTTCTTAAGTTCAACTACTTGGCAAGGGTGTTCGCTCTATTCCTTTTCTTTTTACTGTATTCCTACACATTCTTCTGGATGAAAGCAAAACAGTGATTACTGCCTTTTGTTCCTTTGTCTCTGCAAAGTGCTTGGCTGGCTTGGTAAACATGCCTTATGTTTAAATAAATACTGATACTAAAACTGACAGGATAAAGGAAAAAGAAAAAATGTCCTGGTGGAAGGACAGTAGAAGAGCAATAAAGCACAAGTCTTTTTAGTACTACTCAATCATATATTTAGTGCTCAAGAAACAATTAGCACGTCATATGTTTCATTAATGAAATTGTATGATGCTTTGCTGTGGTTTTATATATGGTTGGCATCATTTTTCTTCTTTTTTAAAATAAGAAATAAAGATGTATATTCATTTAAAAAAACCACAAGAACAACCTAGGGGAGGGGAAATATAGATTTGTGGTTTATTAACAGAGAAGTTGGAATAATGGATTTTTTTCCCTCTTCATTTAAGAAATTCAAAATAACCTTTTAAGTTATTCTATGCATTTCAAGTAAAACCTCAATACAATTATTTATGATTGCAACATATCGACTTATTTTCTTTGACCAAAAGTTAGTGTTGGTAATGTATAGCGAGCAGTTATGCCTTATGCCTATTTTGAGAAATGAGTTTTATATTCCATTTGTCAGATTTAGAAAAGCACCATGAAATGTCACAACAGTTTTTTATTATGGAATATTTGATGATGCCTTCAATTCTGGCGTTGTCTCTTCGACTGATTTCTTATGGAGTAGGGTTAAAACTTCTCCTTTATATGTTTTTGCTTGTTGTTGCTTATTTGGTACTATGTTGGTCAATTAAAGATTAGCAAAATCTTATTGTATGTGTGTATATATAATGTCCTTTCATCATTTGTGTATATTATAGTTGATTTTTAATGATGTTGTAATGGTTGATTTAATTTATGTTTTGGGTTGGTGGTGGGAGGAGTTTGTATACTTTGAAGTTAATTAATGTAGGAAGTTCAATATTAGTGTTGAAGTTAATGGACAATATTGTTGGGTTATCTTTTGATGCGAGACAACATTGTAAATATAAAGTTTTAGGATTGCAAATACATGTTGAAAATAGGGACATAAAACAGACGCAGGTGCAAATACAAAATTTTAAACTTTTTTTAAAAATTACAAAATTAATTTGACGATGAAACACTATCAAATATAGTCTAAAACTTGACAGTTGTAAAGTGTCAAGAATTACATCATAGTTGACAATGATAAACCGTCAAGAATAACGAAGAAGAAGGAAAAGAAATGAAGAATTATCAAAGAAGAAGAATACTGAAGAATAAGAAAAAGAAAATAAAATAGAAACAGAAGAAAAAGGAGCATAAGAAGAAGAAGGAACAGAAGAAGAAGAAGGAACAGAAGAAGAAGAAGACGATGAAGATGAAGAAGAAGAAGAAGAAGAAGAGAGAAATGTGTATCTGATGAGGAAGATTAAGAAGGAGAAGATGTCGAAAAAATTGGAGATGATTCTGAAAAAATTCACTAGAGAAGGAAGAAATCTAAGGAGGAATCAGCGTTCTTAGAGAAAATTGGCCGCAAGCGAATTTCAATGGGAAAGGGTAATTTTGGTATTTTTATAAAGTTGAACTTGGATATCTTTTTTTCTATAGGTTGTAAATATTTTTGTTTTTTTCTATTTTTTACAATTTTCCTAATAATTAATTAGATTAATATTTAATTAAATCAAGATTATTTAACAATTTCATTTAAATGAACATCTCTCATATAACCTATAGTGTTAATCCAACTAATTTAATGAAGTCAAATTTAATTTAATTAATTAATTAAATAATTCTCCAATTAATTGCTTACCAAGTTGAGCATCACATATTTAACTTAATTTACAATTTGAATCAAAATCAAATGTATCTCTCTCATAACCTATAGTCTTAATGTGTATAATAGACACATTAAACTTTAACCTACAGTTTTAATATGAATCTAATTCACATTAAATTAATATTTGAACTCATTCAAACATTTTATTCTCTCATAAATTAATTATGAATCATATCCAAAATTAAATTTATACAATAAAATTTAATTAAAATATAAACTTTCTATTATAATGTATCACCATCATTATAGTAATTCTCTAAGTAAATTTGAACATTTCAAATTACAATCAATATATAATAACCCCAATACCCTTTACGAGTTAGAAATAGAACCTAATGGACCTACAAATCATAACCTACAACGATATAAAATTAATTGGCTAAACTCAGTAGCCACATTAATCAATATTCGTTAATTGTGTGTACACTCCACTAAAGACTCGCAATTGAACTATTCTCACTAGACCAATAATAGCAAGTTAGTCATTTACGAATATCCATAACACCTAGGGGTGTACATAGTCCGAGTTAAGGTAGTCTTTTGGACCAACCCAAAAATTTGGATTGGCCTTACATCGAACCTTGTTGGTTCCAATTTGAAGGGTAACCCAACCCAACCCAACCCAACATTTTTGGATTGGGGTAGATCGAGTTCGCAGGTTGTGTGTTTTTTCCACATTGAAGATTGAAGTAGAGAGATTGAGGTTGGGAAGAGACCTAAAAAACTCAATAAAATCAACTAAGAAATAACAAAAATACTTGTGATTGAAGATAATACATGAGCCTTTTGTAACTTTACATTTATATCCTCAGGATCCCTCTCATTCAGATGTGATATCGATTTATTTATGTCTCCCTCCTAAACTCAGAGCGTTACATGCCCACCAGTTTTCGCTTGTTTCATCTCCGAACCACATCTTACAGGAAGAGGTTCCGCTCTGATACCATTTGTAATGCTCTAGGCGTAGGATTCGGACCAAGATTCAGAATTCAAATTTGGCAACTGACGACCCCTACATTTTCCTACATCCCCACATTCTTTGTTCTTACTCACATTCACCTTAGAAAAATTCACAGGAGGCCACCCAACATTGAATTGTTTTAAGCTAAGCACGCTTAACTTTGGAGTTCCTATGATTGAGCCACCGAAAAGGAAGGTGCACCTTGTTGGTATAGGTAGTAACTTTCGATTCTTTTAAGCCTTTCTTTTACATTCATGTCCTCAGGATCCCATTCAGATATGATATCGGTTTATTCATGTCCCCCTCCTAAACTCGGGGCCTTACATAAAGGGCAGGTCCCTTGTTTAAGACTTGAACTCAACACTTAAGGGAACAACCTCTCTACTATCCTTAGAAGCAGGTAGGAGTAAATTCCATCTTTTGCACCCTATGTCCTCAACTATCCACCTGATCTTACTCCTAAAATGGGTTGGGCCACCATTATTGATTTGTCCTCACCTATGCAGAACTAAGGATAATCTCGAATATAAAGGAGTTCATAGTTTACTCATGATTAAGGTTAAGTTACCTAGCTCATCAAAATTGAAATAGTCAGTTTTAAATAGTAAACAGTGTTATAATGTAAAAGTGACTATTTAATTATTCAGTTTTATGCAAACTCTTTTACGTAAGATGTCCCCACTCGCATGTCTCTACATGAACGATTTGGGACCATACTGCTTGTACTAAATACAAAGTGGATTGCATCCACAATATCACTAGAATAAGGCGTTCAACCTTATTCATATACTATAGACCTTTTAGACTATTCACTCGAACTTGATCCACATTTATGCTCATTACGTAAAGTTCAAGTATTCATATTATACTCAAGAAACCTTAGTTTATTGGATTTTGAGTTTATAACGAACAAATCTCTTATTCAATAACAAGTTATTGAACAAATATACATCAATAATAACTTTATTGAATAATAGAATAGGTTAACATTCACAAATCACGAGTTTTAGAACATAAAATTCAACATTTTAAAAATATAAACTTTCTTCCAAGACTTTCACTTAAAAAATATCAGGCACTTCGCTTCCTCAAATCAACTATATGCATTCAATCGAGAAAGAATTAGAGGATCAAGTTCAAATTCAAGCGTATGCATTCAACCGAGAGAGAATAGAGGATCATGTACTAGAGATCGAACCACATCTTACTAAAATTTACATCAATACAAGTTCAACTCCATGAAACACGTTTTTCTGAAAAATTTTGTTCGAACAGTTATCCCTAACATAATAGTATATAGAAAAATGATAAGGTCGTTCACATAATCAAAATGTTAGATTTTATCTATGAAGTGTGAGGGAGTTGATGGAATCTGTATCTATTCTAGCTCTAATTAAATTAAGCATTAGAATAAAATGATTAAATTTGATATTTTATGCTTTGGTGGATTACATTTAGTATCTTTCTTCATTTTGTGTATATACATAAAATCGTTCTTCGATGTATATATCTGAGTTTTTTATAAATCCACAAATTGTCCTATATTATCGTCTCCGTATTCGTATCGTGTATCTCTTCCGTGTCCGTGTTCGTGGATTTTATATATTTAAAAAACTCTTTTATAGGGGTGTTCAAAAAAACTGGTAACTCGATCAACCCGGATTATCTAACCCAAGTAAGGGTTGGGTTGGGTTGCAAGATTTGTTAAAAAAATATATTTCGGATTGGGTTGGGTTATAGGATTTAGTAACCCGGTCAACCCGACCAACCCAGTTTTATATTATTATTATTATATAATGAATTTAATTGTAGACTTAAACTTTTGAATGTTTTTTATTTCTATTTGGAATGAATTTGAATGTAAATTTGAATTTTACATGAACTTATGTTTAATGTATTTGAAAGCAAATACCTGACTTTACATAAAATGTTTGTTGTTTGTTTGATTATAAATTTTTTAAAAATTGATGTTACATATTTAGAACATTTACGTAAATATTACTTTTTGTTTATTGCAAAAATTTAACTTTTAATGAAAAATGAAAGAATGAAAAATTAGTCAAAATTATGAAGAAAAAAAAAACCGGTGACTCAGCCTAATTCAATCCGAAAATTAAGGGTTAGGTTGGGTTGGTTGACCCTTTCATATTAAATTGGTTGACCCTTTCATATTAAGTTGGTCCATAATTTACCTTTAATCCGACTCCCGGCTTACGTATACCCACTCTCTTGTGCACAAGCAAAATTGCACTAAAAAAAGAAAACCCTTCTCTTACGTCCCAAATGGTGTGGGACACTTTGCGACAACGAAAAGAAAGAGATGGTACCAATCGGCGAATCTCCGATATGTGGTGACGGTGGCTGCGACCGCCTGGAACAAGCCCTCCGAGAGTGCCACAAGCGAGTTCCTGAAGGTCCGGCGCGGCGGTCAGCCTGCCGACACCTGAACCGTTCTCTTGCAGAGTGTCTGGTGGCGACAGCTTGTCCTAGTGAGGCGGAGGCGGTACGAACCCTCTGCTCCAGCGGCGGAACCGCTCTCAAGAGATCGCAGTGCGAGCAAGCTAAGTTTTCGCTCTCTTTCTGCCTCTCCTCTCTACAATTTTGAAACCCTAAATCCTTGAAATCGGTGTAGAAAAAGGGGACATCTGTAGGTTGGGAATTGCACTGGGGAAAATTGATTAATGAGTATGTGAAGATAATGGAGCACTCATGTCTTTACAAATTCCTTAGAACAAACAAAGCTTCAAACATGATTCAAGTTGAAGGTCAGATCCTGAGAATTGAGAAAGAATGTGAATTCATATCACATCTCGAGTAAAAAACATCAAAATTGTTGAATATACTGAGTGAAATTCCTTCCGAGTCGCTTAATTTTGTCATTAGCAAGTATATATTTTGGTTTTGTAATAGAACATCTCATTGATATCACGTGGAAGTCTCAATGTCAAACTCCGAATTTTGTTCAAATAAAGTACTCCCATCTCCTTATTCATCAATCCCACCCCTGATGGCTTTTGTTTGTTTGATTGGAAACTGATCATACCATTGTTGAGATATAATCTTAGAGTTGAAGCTTGCGTTCCTGTTGGCTGTTGCTATTGCAAATGCTCTTGCCTTTTCTTTTGATGTTCTGCCAAAAATTCGGATTCAAATAGAGCTCACTCACGGGGACCCATTTGTTCATAACCTGACTGACAAAGCCTTTGAAACTTGAGTTTGATTATAAATGGAGAGATAGTGAGTTGTGCTTAGTAATTGATTCCAAGCTCCACGAGACACCTGCACCCATTTCAAAGTTTGGCCTCAACATCAACAAATTTTGGTATTAAGCTCTCCTGAATATTGGAACTTGAGACCCATTAGTGAGCGACATTCATATATATCTATCATTCATTAGTGACACTTGCGACTCGTTAGTGAGCGACATTCATAGATGTCTTTCATTCATTAGTGACAGATATTAATAGATGTGTCTATCACTGTTACTTATTGGCGGAATATTTACTGCAGTTTTGTCATTTTAAACCTTTAAATTAAAAACTAATACAAAATTTGTCCAATTTAATTGCAACCAAATAAAATTTTAAGAAAGCTGGAATAGATAATCAAAATCACTCTCACATTCAAAATCTCTCTCCCCTTTTACCGCACTTAAGTACTTGTAATCATGTATAAATAAAAGGAACGTATATGAGTGGAATATGAACAATTTTAACTTCTATTTATTTATAAAATTTTAATTTAATCTATGGAATTTAAAAGAGTTTGAGATGCTAATTTGCTTATTATTATTATTATTACAAAGACTTAATTTTCATCTATTTGATCACAAAAATAGACTATTTAATTTTCTCAAGTTTTTTTAGTACAATACAGGTGGAATAATACATTTCAGTCATTGACACAAACTAATTTGGCTTTAAAAAATTGTCAGACATAGTTGTAAAAATTTTATCTTTCTCGATTGCTGCTATTATTTGGACAATTGTAAATATTGAAACCAAATCCAAAGTAATACTATAGCACGATACAAACAAATTTACAATTATAATAAAAATTTAGATCCATTTCTTGGATGATAGACTACATTGCTAATAAAAATCTGTTTACAATAGAGTTCATTGCTAATTGATTTTGGTATACTTGCAATTCTTTAAAAATGTTGACATACCACATAATTGATAACCGTAAAAAGTACTATTCGTTACAATAATCTATTATTATTTCATACTTATTTTATTAGTTGAGATGGCATTTCTATAAAAGAACAAGAGCAATATAACAAATTAATTTGAAATAGATCATAGTTGAATTTATATTCAACATTTTCATTAAAGAAAAGAAAACCTTAAATTCATTATGATCAAATAAAATTAAAAACCACGTGCAATGGCTGCCAAATTTAACAACTAAATAATAAAAATCAAGATTTTTTAAATTTTTTTTTTAAGTAGGAAAAATTGAAACAAATTTTGAAAATAAGACCAAATTATTACTTACAGTTCAATCATTAAATTGTTAAAAGTTAAAATATACATGAACCAAATTGTTACAAAATAATTTTCAAGGACTAAATTGTTATGTTAAGGTGTGTGTTATTGCAGTCTACTTTGTTTGTTTATGACATGAAAAACTTGAACATGTTTTGTGGCGTGTTGATTCTGCCTTGAGATCAGTTTCATAAATATGATGTCATGGGTTTTGCATATTTGATGGCATGCCTTTCTATTCTTTATAACATATCTTACAACATGCTAGGACATTTTAAATTATATCTGTAACGTGAAAGTCAGTAGATTCTACGTAATAATTATTTTCTTAACAAGGATTTTTCAGATTTTGTGACCTGCAAAGTTGATTTATTATTTTCTTGAACATCTTCTCAAAGTTATATATATTTGCGTGTGCATGTGCGTGCGTGTATATATATATGTGTGTGTGTATATATATATATATATATATATAATTTTAGGGTTGATTGTTTTGAAGATTCTTAGAAAACGGTTGTCTTGTGTGTTTTCTCTCGAACCGCAAGTGTGTCAATCTTCCATTGGAGAAGATTGTATTGTTGTAGATCTTGAGATTTACTCTAGATTATGTCGGTTTATTCTTCAACAACTCGGAAGGGTTCTTAAACTTAGATAATGGAGTATTTTCATTTAGAGAGCCCAAGTAATCGTTCACTAATTTTTTATACTTTGAGGGAGCCTAAGTATGTTAAAGTTGAGGAGATCTTACATTCAAGGAGAGCCCAAGTTTTATTGACAAAGAGTCTCACACTAAGAGAGAGTCTAAGTGATTGTTTGCTAAGTTGGCCTATTCGAGTATCATTGTAACTATCATTTATTTACAAATAAGTTTATCGTTATAATTATTTGACTTAATATTGATGAATATATTTTTTAAGGGGCATACTGCCCTTTCGACGCATATAGTACAGGATTGGATAACCAAACTCTAGTTTTGATTTTTGCTTTAAATTTATAAGCTTATCTATGATGTTTTTGGAAATGATATAACTGGCGTGTAACAAGCTTTGTCGTGGGTTAAATAATTTTTATTTCTTGTTACTTCTATAAAACTTTAAAAGCCAAAAACAATTTTTTTAATCACTTCATATATATCTAAAAAGCAACCAGATCCATCATAATGATAAGTAAAAAGAAAAAAGAAATTACTGTTTTTATTTTAAATTGAAATTCTAAGTTCAACATCCAGAGTGAGTTACAAGGTTACAAACACAACCACAACAAAGCTCTTCTACGATGCAGAAACTCTGAAGAAAATGCAAAACTCAGCAGTTAAAGCATTTCTATTCCTTCTATGCCTTAGCTGCTAATGCAAAACTCTTGAGAGAATCTGTCTTTTATCATTATCATGAGAAACTGAAGTCTGATATGTAAAGCACAAACATACAAGCTCTTGAAGTAAGAGTATACAATACAAAACTATGAGGAAAACCTATCTCTATCATGAGGAGAAGAGTAATCAATATTTGGGCCAAGAGGGATGATTCCAAATGGATTGATTGTAGGATGGCTTCCATAATAATGCTTCTTTATATGTTCCATATTAACAGAGCTGCCTACCCCTTTAGTTTGGTATATATCTTTGGTGTAATTGAACAGATTTGGATACTCTCTCAGTAGTTTCTTGTTGCATTTGAAGTGAACTGCATAAACCTGAACTTGAAAAACAGAATGATGATAAGATGGAGAAAGAAAAGCACTTTTTTGAGAGGGTTAGTTGATATTGGTACCTCGTCGAATCTTATAATGGTGACGAACAGCCGAACATCTGCTTCAGTCAGTGTGTTCCCACAGAGGTAACGTTGCTTCGAAAGTATTTCCTCACATCTGTCCAAAGCTTCATATAACTCTTTCACAGCCTGTAGAAGGATGGTTCCTTTGTATTTATATCTCCAGAGTTCATCACAATAGACTAAGTTTATATTTTTCAAGATCGAGTGTTTATCGACTGGGTTGCATTGTATAAGGACACATTTCTGATCCAAAATACTACTTGTATGAAACAAATCGCTGGAAATGTTTGTGTAAAAAAATATATAAAAGCATAGACCTTAAAAATTAATTAATTCCAACTGGGATAATTTCAGTTGAAACAAAATTGAAAAGAAATGATAGACCTTAAAAATTCAACTTATTTGAATCAGAACAATCCTATAGTGACCTAATTGAAACAGTTTGTATTCTCATACATTCAATCAGTTTTTACTTTTAGCACTCTAAATTGTTAGCTTCTAAACAGAACGCTTACCTGGTCATAAGGCTGTTGCTGCCTTGCAAAACCACATTTATAAACACCATTGTTTATGCCATTGTATATCCAATCATTAGTCTCATCAATTTGGGCTTGCAAGTGAGTGGGATAGAGATCCAAAGATGGATTCTCAGCTATATCATTGAATTCAGTATTAAGCATGCGAATTATCTCTGAGCTCTCATTGTT
Source organism: Cucumis cinereus (assembly GCA_037974625.1). Taxonomy (NCBI): domain Eukaryota; kingdom Viridiplantae; phylum Streptophyta; class Magnoliopsida; order Cucurbitales; family Cucurbitaceae; genus Cucumis; species Cucumis cinereus. The sequence goes on along the minus strand of JBBPDJ010000004.1, from coordinate 7,403,969 downwards.
AACAATTGTTTTGAGTTTCATGTCCCATAAAACCTGTCATGAGAAAGATAATGAGAAGACTGCATAACATGATAAAATCTCCTTAGAAGCGCAAATTAAGAACGGAACAATGGCTGAAACTTACTGGAACTGTATACTTCCCACTGTAATTTGTACTAGCAAGTTCATAGAGTTCTCTAATACTTCTAACTCCATTCAAAGGGTCAGGTTCAGCACCAGGCTCCTCTGTATCAGAGCTAGGAAAAACCCATCCCATATGATCATCAGAGTCCTTGGTTCTTTCCCAAATTGGTTTGACCGACTGAGAAAAACAGTTTGATGCAAAGAAGAGATTAGTTCTCAGTAAAAACATCGTGGATTCAATGAGCTATCAAACAAGAAATGTACCGTGAAACTGATGGCTTTTTCGAGTCCTTTGATCTTCAAATATGCAAGGCACCTGGAAGCCCAAGGACAAGCATATGATATGTAGAGATGATATCTCCCAGATTCTGGTGGAAACTGGGAGGATTTATCTCGTGAAATGAAATTGCGAAACGTGGAAGCTGTTCTGACAAAAGCACCTGTTGTAGACATTTCATCGAGCGCTGAGCGTGCCATTTTGCAGAGAAACCTAGAAGAATGCTCCATAAATTTATTAATACACACAAAAACAAATCAAAATGAGTCAAGGGCAAATCAGAATTCCCATTTGCATTTTCATTAACAAAATTGAAATCAATCTCCTCTTTTGTTTTGTTGAGCTGAACGATCTCATTCCAGATGCAACACGAAAGAAAATTAGGGACAATGAACCCAAAAACAGAAATGGATCCCGTCATCCAACAAAACAAAAACGTGAGATTAACCCTTCAATTAAGGATGATAATATTAAAAGCAATAAGGATGCAATGAGAGAAATGAAATCAAACGATAAACGTAGGAAGAGGAGGAATTTTCAGAAAAAGAAAACAGAGTAATGAGAAAGTAAGGGATAACCTTAGAGACGTAAGAGTGTGATTTGAAGATGAAGTGGTGTTGGTTTAAGGCAAAAGCGGAGAGCGGAGAGCGGAGAGCGGAGAGCGGAGAGCGGTGTTGTTTGTATAGCAATGGCGAAACATGAAGCATTCAGAAAGCAAAGTACGAGTTGATCATCTTTATTTTACTTTAATTTGTAACTGTTTTGTACGACCCGTTTCACCACTTGTGTGTCTAAGCGGCTAACTGACGCTAAACCAAAACAAACCATGGGGGTTGGCCTATTCGCCCACCTGCTTTTCCTTACAAATTTTATTACATTCATTCTCCATATTTCTTTCCATTATTTACGTGGTTACATTCCAATTTTGGAGTCAAATTTTGTTCCTAACTCACCGGTGCCCACTCCTCTAATCACTATCCTTATAATACATCTATCTACTTACTTTTTATCTTTATAAGATTAAAAGTTTTTTTTTAAAAAAATTGTTTTTAGTTTTATTTCGTGATAAATGCACCTAAGTTTTTTTCCTAAACCAAATGTGAAAAAAAAAAAAAAGACAAGAAATAAAATACCATGGTTACCAAGCTTCAATGATTTCAATTTGCTAGTCAAAATGAGTTTAACTCCACCAAAGTAGATTCTTTCTAGAAGTCGAAGGTTAAATCATCCATCCTACAATTGTTGTACTAAAAAAAATCTATTTACTAAATTAGTTATTTTATCTATTTATTTTTGTAGTATAGAAATTGTTTTAAAAGGCAAAACTATTGAAAAATATTTACAAATATAATTTTCTTTTTTTACTTTCTATCAATGATACACTGCGATAAACCTAGACAGACATCTATCAGTGTCTATCACAAAAGTGATTGATGTTTATCTGAATCTATCATGATTGATGTTTATCCGAATCTATCATGATTTATCACAAATCGAAAGTAAAAGTTTGTTATATTCTTATATAAGTTAACTGATTTTGCAATATTTGAAAACACTATTTGATTTAACATAGAAAGAGGAGAAATTTGATTGCAATATCTATTAATCAAAATATAAGAACTAATTACTACTATTAATTATTAAACAAATAAGTCATCAAATTTTAAAATCTAAAGTTTGAGTTTGGTAGCATTTTGATCCTTTTTTATTTCAAACTCGACAATTTAATCCTTATGTCGAAAAAATGGTTTATTTAATATCAACAATAAGTTTTTCACTACTACAGCTAAAATTTTATTATATATATATATCTATATATATATATATTAACTTTTTAAAAAAAATATCAATTTATACCTTGAACTTTGCGATTTATGTCAATTAAGACTCTTAACTAATAAAGGTATCACTCTAAACCCTAAACTTTAGGAATTGTATGAATCTATACTCCAAGATATTAATTGTATCAATTTAGACTTTGAACTTCTATAATTATATCAATTTAAACAGTAAAATTAAATAATTGTATTAATTTAAACTTTTTATTATGTTTTATTTGGATTCACTTATCAAAGTTTAATATTTAAATTAATACCAATTCTCAAAATTTATAAATTTGAATTGATACACGAGTTATCGATACAACTCCAAAATTTATAAATGTACACTACCCAAACACTTTTAGTTGGTAGAGTTTGGGTTAAGATGGATTTGGATCTCTAAGGCTTCTAAACTCAACATTGTACTCTAGAGGTTGTATTTGGTTCCATTTTAGTCCTTTTCTTTTTTTCTTGACGTGACACTTCCTTTCTATAATAACTTTTTTTTTCCCAATTTTTAAAATTTGGAAATTTAAAAAAAAAAAAAAACTTAATTAATTATTTGTTTGTTTATTTTTGTTGTGTCTTCCCTCATATAGCCGCCACCATTGACTTCTTCCCCTCCTCCTTCCATCGTCATCAATGGAAGCCGCCACCATTGATTGCAATTTTGTTCTTTCCTCTCTTTTATCTTTACTTATGCTTTTTCCTTTTCTTCCCTTTTATCCTTTCTTCTTTCTCCCCTTCTTCCCTACGATTTCATAAATAAATAAATTAAGGATGGTTGCCATGCCATTAATATAATGGGGAAGGAAGAAGAAAAGAGAAGGAGAGGTTAAGGGAGAGGGAAAATGGAGACAACAGAGAGAAAAGTAAGAATAAAATAAAATTAAAAATTAGAAATCTAAATTTTAAAATATTAATATTTAAACAATAGAAAAAATAATACTATTTTAAATAAGGAATAGGTGTCATGTCACCTGTCAATCTGTAGTTAAAAAAAAAAAAAAAAAAAAAAGTTGACGAAATGACAAAAGAATAAAACCAAATACAAACGAAGCGACCAAAAGCTGTTTATTTTAGGCTTAGAATTTAGCTGGTTTTTAGATGAAATGCAATACTGTCAGGAGTTTATAATAATTAACATATATTTCAATAATTGAGCATGCATTTGAAGGAAGCAGTGCTATTGACAAATTGGAAGAAAAATAGGATAATATAAGGAAAAAGTGGGCAACATGGATGGTGTAAAGAAAGGATCTACAGATTGCTGCACCCAGAAATCCAAAGAGAATAATGTTTGATATGTTGTCTAGAGTTTTAGAACGTTTGTATGCATTGGCTTAAGCCATCAGATCCAAGAAGTTAACGTCTCAATGCTACGAAATTTGACGAAAAATGAGGGTTTGAGATGTTCATATGTTTTTCAAAGTTTAATAAGCGTCTCAGATGCTGTCCATGGCTTTGGCTTCTATAAATATTCATCCTTTTATCATCCCATTTTAGGGAGGCACCATTGGAGAGATGTTCATATTTTAGGGTTTGAGATGTTCATATTTTTTTATTAAAAATTATTTATTTATTTTTAAATTTTATTAAAATAATTTCTTTTGTTTGTTTGCCGTAATGTAACGTTCAACAATATGTTACCTACCTTCCACGTGTCATGTACGGATCCAAAACACACATTATGTGGTCTCGTTTCTTACCGTTTTAGCATTCGAGATCTATAAAAGCCACAGCTCCTTCCTCTCAAAAATCACAGCACAAGTTTCCTCTCTTTTCTTCTCCGCATTCTACTTGCTCTTCTCCCTTTATGTTCTCTTTATTCTTCGTAATTTAAATTTTTTAGCAATATCATACGAATCTGAAAAGGCCAATGTTCTGCTTCGACGATCATTTCAAATGCATAACTAATCGTATACAATATTTTGTGGTTGTTTTATCATGGGGACGATGTGGTAGCTTTCAGAACTGCTTGCACAAATAAGGATAGAGCCGCAAAACGTCTTAAAGAGAGCAAGCTCTGCAACTCGGCTGTTAACAAGCTTTTCTTTTGCAGATTTTTATTTTGACGGTCTAGTTGTTGCTTCCATTTATTGATGGTCAGAGATTCCTACAGCAACAATTTTAAGACGATATTCATATGCTCTGATGGATTCAACACACTCCGACGTTATGTCTTCTAAACTTAATCGCCATTCCAATTTGAAGGGGCAAAATTTAAACGATGGAGACAAAAGATGTTGTTCCTCCTTACTGTCAAGAAGGTTGCTAATGTCTGTACCATTGAATAACCTGAGGTTCCAGAGAAAAATTTCATCGAGGAACGAATTAATGCAGCTGCTGATTGAGAAGTAAAAACTTTCTATGCAAAAATTTTATATTAAATGGTCTGACTGATGAATTATATGACTATTACAGCACAATGTAGACAATGAAACTAGTTTGGGATGCCCTGTAGAATAAATATGACACCGAAGAGGTTGGATCAAATAAATATGTTGTCAGCCGTTATCTGAGATTCCAAATGAGGGACGACAAATCAGTGGAGGTTCAGTCCCTTGAATTACAGAAAATAGCCCACTAAATAATTAGCGAAGGTATGACACTTGATGAACAGTTCCAAATTGTAGTTATTATTGACAAACTATCTCCTCTATGGATGACTTTTAAGTTGTGTGGATGGAAGGGAGGGTTAAAGTTTGTCCAATGTCAATTTTTCCATTTTCTTTGTTGCATGACTTTAAAGTATGTTTAGGGTAGTAAATGCATGAAAATGGTTGGGTGTTAGTTCATTAAGTGCATTGAATTTGGAATAAAGAGAGTGTATGTTAGGGTTGGTGGGGTGGGGTGGGGGGGAGAGGGGATGTTGACTCTTGTGTTTTGTACTATATTTTAAAAAAATTCGTATTTATTGTCAAAACATAGCAATTGCAATCTTTCAGTCACAAAAGAACATTCAGAAAAGTCGGAAAGAAACTTTATGGTGCACAGTAAAGGCAAATATAAACATTGACTTCATCTTCATTGTATATCGTAGACGTCTAGCAATTAAGATTACTTAATTATTCTTTCATTTTGTTTTTTTAGTGTCCTCTACAAGTAGAGAGCACAAATGTAGATATTATGTCATTAGGTTTATGAGAGAAATTGTGACTAAAGGAAGCATTGTCATCTCAAACTCGGTAAGTTATCAAAATATTTCGTGCAAGTGTAGTGGAAAATAGCTTTCATTTTAATATTATGTTTCATTGTATATAGATTGACACACAGAGATTATACTCACAGATGGAGTTGGACGAGGTGCGAGTTGAGTTAGCTGATTTTTTGGGTTCGTACATGTGATAGTCTTTTATATGTTGCTTTTATTATACATTTTTGTCAATTTAACAGTAAATTTTGCTCATATTTTGGAACTGTTCATATTGGGGGGTGGGGGGGTGTGGTTGTACACTTTGGAGGTAGGGGGAGAGGAGTTCTTCATTGTAAATCTTCAAAGTAGTATAATATATTGTTGGTTTTTGTCCATAGTGAAAAATTTAAACTTATGGTTGGGTTAAAGAGATTAGATTTATGATACTTATGGCTACAACTATGTATATGTTGACTTCAACATTGTGGCTGACTTTCGTTTTATGAAATGAGATATATATTCTTTTTGTAAATCTTAAAGTTTAGGGTTGTAAGCAATTGTATATGTGTTCATTGTTTTAGAATTTGCATTATATTTCATATTTATGTGATTGTTGAACCACAGTACAGGTAAAACAAGGCCAATATAAAGAACAAAAATATAATCATATTTTAGAAAAATAAACAAATTGCAATTTAATAAAAACAAAAACAAGCATGACAGCTAGGGGTGTTCAAAAACCGAGAAAAACCGACGAATCGAACCAAATCGAACCAAATCAATTGGTTCGGTTCGGTTTTATTAAAAAATATAGAACCACCGGTTCTCTAAGGAATAGAACCGAGAGGTTTGGTTCGGTCTTCGGTTCACCACTTTAAAAACCGTAAAAAACTGAACCGAACCGTAACCTATTATATTAATTATGCAATATTTATATTAATAAAAATATATATACTAATTCACAAAAAGCTCGGCACAAAACTTTTGTTATTATTTTTTTCTTTAGGCTCAACCCCAACGTAAGAATGATTTGATGTTTTTTTTTCTTTTTTCTAAACGGTTTGAACCGAACCAAACCAATCTAAACCGAAAAAAATTGGTTCGGTTCAATAACCAAAACCGATGAAATTCGGTTTTCAATGGTTCAATGTGTAGAAAAACCGAGAGGTTCGGTTTGGTCCTTGGTTCGGCCCAAAACCGGACCAAACCGAACCATGCACACCCCTAATGACAGTTTTAAACTATCGTAAAAAAGTGCATTCTTGACGCTTTTTAAATGTAAAAAATGTCATAATTTTTTACGGTTTTGAAATGTCATAAAAAAAATCTTGACGGATTTAACATATCAAGTAAACAAAAGTTTTTTACGGTTTTAAAATGTCATAAAATATCAATTTTTTGACGATTTTTACGTGTCTAAGTAAAAATAAAGCATCACATTCTTGACGGTTTTTACCTGTCGTCAATATGAACTAACTTGACAGTTTTTAACTGTCGTGAATATCAACTATTTTTATGTTTCTTGACTGTCAACGATCGTTTTTTTTGACAGTTTTTCTGTATCATTCTTGACTGTTGTTACGTATCATTCTTGAAAGTTTTTACGTATCATTCTTGACGGTTCTCAATTGTCGTAAATATTGACATTCTTGACGATTTTTAATTGTCAACGTTCATTTTTCTTGACAATTTTAAACTATCGTGAACTTCGACATTTTTTACGGTGGCTTCAACGACGATTATAAAACCGTCAAGAATGAAATTCTTGACAGTTTAAAACCATCAAGAAAAGCTATCTTTTTAGTAGTGAGTTTATTGTTGCTTGTGTTATAATAAAAATATCCTTTTTATGCTAAAGGATAACCAAGGAAGACACGTTGTGAAGTTTTTGGTTGACGTTTTTTTGAATTATAAGGTTTGAGAAGATGGTAGCAAGCACAACAAAAGACTTTAATATGTTTATAATTCGAAAGTTTTTGAAAAAGATACTCAAATGGTGATTTGTGGTTGAGATTTGTTTTGGGACGACGATTTGAAAAATGTATTAGTCTGAATGGTTAGATCGGATACTATCAGCAGTTACGCTAATAACTCAAAAGCTATTACAAGATGCAATGCAACAGTAGGTAGATAGATAGTAAGATACACACAAACGTTGGTAACCTAGTTCCGCAATAATGGCCTACATTTGGGGGGTTTCCACCCTATTAAGATCGATTTTATTATTATCACTAAAAGCTCTCCCGCTTACAAAGTTACACACATAGCCATAACTTGTGATAATAATTACAAGCACATTGATGCAAGTCCCAATATCTGTACGTTGTATCAGTCAGCTCCTCATGTTTGTCAGCACGATACAACTACAAGCTTCTCTTGTCAGAGAGTATAGGTATGTCCTCAATACATCCTATATCTTGCATCTTCTGCTTTCTCTGATCCCTTTCTATTCATCAACTCCCCCTGCGTGAGTTCTCTTACAATAGTTGTTAGTGTTAGACTCCCCCTAACATAGATAATCTCTTGAACACAAGATGTACTTTAACAGTTGATAACATGTACAACAAACCATGAACAATACTCTGAACTCATAATGATGATATGAATAAATTCAGCCAGAGCAAACACCCATTTTCAAAAAGATTGAAAAGGCTTGTTACTCTTGATGAATCACCCAATTCTCCCATTCACGTTATATATATAAATTATGCATATCTTGAAAGAAATAAAGATATACGTAAAAACCTCCAACTATAACAAGATCTTCAACCACGTCACATAGACTAAAAATTCTTCCAAAGATCTTAACCACTTTGCAACCAAGTATATGAAGAGAGAGAATAAAGGATTAAATATGATTGAGATATATTCTCATAATAAAAAAACCAAAAAGAAATATGTCAGGCCAATAATATTATAACAAGTTCCCCTTTGGCTAACATGATTTCTTTTCGTCACCCACCATCCATTAACAACCAACTCTAGGACAACCTACACTGTCAACAAACAGGAACACAAAAACATAGCGAAGCTTACAGTCATCCATATCCCAAAAGACAAAAGATAGATGTTAGTTCCAGGATATCAATCAAAACCACCACCAAGGCATACATTTCCACAAAAGAAGATAGATGTTCCAATGTTCCAAAAACAAAACACACACATTTCTCTCCCTTGGGTGAGAGAAGAAATCATGACGAAGCATGCGGAGAAGAAGACTCCTTAGGAGAGCGAGCAACAAGAACTAACCCTTGCAAAGTAGCAAACAAGACATCAATCATCTCATTAAATTAATAAAGTTAGTCAAAAGCCTAAACCTTCTAATGCAGCACCATGGAGGAACAATATGCAAGATAGTCGTCTTTTATCCCATTCTTAGAATAAACGTCAAGCTGACTAGATGAAGCAGTAATAATACCCTCATTAACTCTTAAGCCTTGCACAGGAATAACGCCATTGAAGGAAGGAAGTCCAGAAACCATTTTGAAAATGTGGAAACTTAAGATGCCACACCACTTGAATTTCTTCTTCAAACAAGGCCAAACAAACGTAAACAAATGCCAAAGTAGAGACACTAAGGTAGAGATCAATGATTTGAATTTTATAACCACCTCTCAATAAAGAATAAAACATGCAACAAATGTAGTAAGAGAAAATCGATCCAAAATGGGCTTTTGTAAATCATTCTAAAACGGCCCAAAGATAATACATGTGTGAAGCATAAAAGGTAATTGCTACGAACGTACCTTACACATGCCCAATCTTACCCTGAAGAATTCGTAAGTTTCAACATCTGGGGGTTTTGTTAAAATGCCTCTAAGTTGTGTTGTAGTTCTAACATATTCGAGAGTAATGACTTTACTTTGAACAAGAACATATATGAGGTGGTGTCTAATATCAATGTGCTTGGTTCGGCTATGTTGAATAGGATGCTTTAAAGCATTGATGGTGCTCATATTGCAATACAGAGTCATAACTTTCTGATCAACTTCATATTCTTTTAGTATTTGTTTCATCCACATTAGTTGACCACAACCACTTCCAAAAACAATATACTCAGCTACAGCAGTGGACAAAGACACACTATTTTGTTCCTTACTGAACCAAGAAATAAGATAACTTTTTTATAAAGAAGCATCCACCATAAGTACTTGTTCTATCCTTAGAGTAATCAGTTCAATCTGCATCACAATACTTAACAACATAGGAGATGTCCTAACGACCACCTATTCAACAGAGTAAACTGCCTATCATGCCTCTATATAAGCTTTTACACCATCTCCAAACGTTACATAGCCTACATTGTAATCTTTTATATCAGAGAAGAATGCTTGATTACCTTTCATGTGCTGGGAGCATCCACTGTCAAAGTAGAAAGCTCCTTTGGTCATCTTGTGAACCATGGTGAGGGACACGTTACATTTGTCTTTCTTATTAGAAACATCTGATATGAACGTCTGGCATCTTTTGACTCTTCACACCTGTCGAACCCGTTTTATTCTATGACTTGCAACCTTTTATCTTGATACTTGTCGAACTTCACGGTTCAGATCATAACAATAAGGATGAATATGCCATGGCTTCCCACAAAAGTGAGACGTCCATCTCCGTTTGACTTTTACTTCATGAGTAACAGATGCTCCATCTTGGTTGATAGCCTTCTTGAATTGAGTCAGAGGAAGACCATTCATGGATTCTAACATCCCTTCTTCCTGATTGTAGCCTAATCCTTTTCTGTCGCCAGCCACCTGTCCCAAACTTAGGAGTTTATTTAAATTCTTTATGCTGGAATTCATCATCCGCACTCACTTAGAAATGTTATCCCTCTCAAGAAGCGTTTCCCTCAACACCTTCTTCAATTGTGATATGATAGTTAATAACCGATGGTTTTCTTCCATTAAACTCTGAATTCTAACCTTCTGTTGTTCTAAGGCACACACAACTTCTATCTCACCTTTCGGAATTGTAGAATCATCAATAGTCGTTGCGCTATCTTTTATTATCAAACTTTTCTCCGACCATTCACACTCACTCCCATCGCTAAGAATATCATGATGTTACATGCCAACAATGCTCGAACTTCCTCCTCACTGTCGAAACCTGAGTCATCAGATAGCGTTACGGTCAATGCCTTCTTCTGCCTTCTGAGAAAGGTAGGACACTCGACTTGATAATGCCCAAAACTGTCGCACTCTCTATACCGAAAATTACGATCATTTTTCTGGGAAGAATTGATGCTGCTTCCTTCAACCTCTTTCTTCTTTATGGAAGAATTTGAGAATTTGGGTAAGTTCCAATTGTTTTGACTTTGTACCTGACTTCCTGAGCGTCTATTAAATCTTCTGGTGAACTTAGAAAACTGTTCAGACAAGAGTGTAATTGATTTTACCAAATTTTCTACGGTTACTCGATCTTTCTTTGTGATTGATTCATCACTGACTACGGTCTGATGTGCTAGACTCTTCTCCTTTTTATCTTCAGTCCAACTATCTTCAGGCTTAATCGTCACCACACCATCAGCTTCTGAATTCATAGGCGGTGCCCAACCCGCTACTGCTTTTCAGGTCTTGTTGTCAATTGCCATCTAGAATAGAAGGTCTTATTGAACAAAAATGGTTATATCATATTTGAAGACAGTGGGGACATCATATTTGGACTTTATGGAAAATAACAAGTGCATTTGAAAATATCATCAATAAAAAAAATGCTAATACTCTATTTATTCAAATTTCATGGGCAGGGCCTCATACATCGCTATGTAAGAGTTGTAATGGATACACATAGAGGGATTGGGAATGTAGAAAAGAAAGGTTGTGCATTTTGCCATACAAACAATATTCACACAGAAGGATTGGCTACAAAGGGGTAGATTCAGAATTCGAAGAATAGAATTAAGAGTTTGAAGATGAGGATGTCCTAACCAATGGTGCCAAAGAGAAGTAGTAGAATTTGAGGAAGATTTGTATCCAACATGAGCAGCAATAAGCTTTTCAGAACCAGCTATGTATGGTGTAATGGGGTAGAGATCATCAACACTAGGCCTTGGAAAAGAAATTTGCTGGTAGCTTTGTCCTGTATTGTAAAATGGTTAGTATCGAAGGTTTAGTACATTGATTATCCACATAAAGCTGATGGATAGAAAGAAGGTTTGTGGAGATTTGAGGAACATTGAGTAAATTGGAAAAGTGAAGATGAACTAGATGAATAAGGTAAAGAACCATAACCTGTATGAATTATTTGCAGACTATTTCCATTACCAAAAATTTGAAACTACCTGAGGAGGAAGTTTGATGAATCAAGGTGGGTTGGGATAAAATTGCAGATGTTTGTGAGAAAAAAAAATAGGAGAATGAAGATCCTTGCTCGAAGAGCATGAAGATGCATCGTGAGACGCCATTGATGAGTGAAAGAGAGAGAGAAATTAGGGCAAAAGAGGAAAGGGGTTCTCACAGATCACTGCTCTAATGCTATGTAATCATTTCCTATTGGTTTAAAATAATGACATTCATTAATTAAGAGATTTACAGCAAACCATATATACAATGCTTAACCACAACTGACAGTTATGATAAAAAGAGTAATAACAACCTCATAACAGACAAACAAAAGTCTAACTAACCAATATTTAACATGAGAAAAACTTAGGTGCTATTTGGATGGAATCTCCATCTTTTGCAATTAGACACGTGACAAAATTCTATTGGTATAGGTTATATTTATTTTTTTAAATAATAAAATATTTTAAATTAATAAATTCTCTTTTTGATTTGACATTTTTTTAAACCAATTGTATTTTGTCACGTGTTGAGCGGCAAAAGATAGGGACAGCCTAGGTAGCACCTAAGTATCTCTATATTTTATATACTAAAATTTATTATTTTTTATATTTTCCTTTTTGCATGGATGTGTAGTTTTTTTTCAGTCTTTGTTCTTTCTTTTTTTCTTCTTTAATTCTTTTTGACCCAACTATAATCACGAACAACTCATGAATGATTGATTTGTTTATATTGATTTATCTATGAACACAACTTAACCTATAGTGTACAAGACTTCAATTATGGATCTATCGTGGTTTTTCGTGTAGCTAATGAATGAATGTTAATTTAATTAAAGAAGAGTTTAATTAATTAATCTAAGATCATTGGAGTTTATAATCTTTAAATCCATAAAATAGTCTTGTTAGCTTACCACAACCCAACAAGGACCAAACATGTTGAAAGAAAATTTGGAATGTTCAAATTTATGTGGAAAAATATTAATTCTATTCAATACAATTAATATGTGTTTTGTTTTAAAATTTATTTGAATAAGATTGCATTAATATTATAGTAACTTCCACGAGAGTGAAGTTTTTCTTTTGCTATACTTTTTTTAATATCTATGAATATTTGAACTAGTTTACGTGCACCTCGACTAATTTCATGAGATAACTCATCCGACCTTACTATATTTTGGTGTCAAAACTTGTAGGAAATTAATTCTGAAGTCATCGTGAAATTAACTCATGACTTCTTAGTTTATTATTGAGATTACGTCTTTTTTTTACAACTAGACTAACCCATGATGGTTTAATAAGAATTTCTTAATGCTCATTCATTTGTGGAAAAGAAATTAAGAGGTCTTGAAACTAGATTCTAATAGTTGTTTAGCTAAAAGTGGAGACAGGATATTATATAGTTCTGTAATTCATTAGCCACATTTGTTTGCATGTTTTTATTCTTGACTCATGAAATTGTTCAAAAAAATATGTGATCTCCGTTAGAAAATGATGGACCAAAAAAACTTAGAACATATTTGAGAATGATTTTGAAATTGTTAAAAATCTCGTGTCGTGTTCAAACTCACTTTAAGTCAAGCACTTCATCACTCAAAATTAACTTAATATTCAATTTGAACATTTACATGCATTATTCATATCATCAACATATTTTCTCTTTCTATCTTTTTATTTATATTAAGAGTGATTTTAACCATTTTATAATCCCTCCAAAATATATCCTTAGGGAAGTTTTTTGCTGTAAGAGGGTTGAGATAAGTAGATAAACTCTCTTAGAAGGCAGATGACAGGATTGACATCACTCACATTCAAAACGAATATCGCACATTGCTTTTCTTATCAATTTTTAAAGAATATATTTGAAACTTGTATTGAAAAGATGAAGGAACTATTGTTAAAAAGGAAAAACCAAAATGCATGACATCCAAAGGGAAAGATCTTCAGCATCAATCTACTGCCTAAGATAGTGAAAGGATATACCATTTTGAAAATACTTCTCACCCACGATCTTCATTTTTGTTCTGAAAACTGTTCATATTGTGGCTGTAACAGCAAAGAATTCTTCTTATAATTTCAATATTTCTTCTTTAGAAAACGAGAAATAGATAAAATAGTAATAATAACAATAACAAAAGAGATTGTGAATCAAAACTTGAATTACCTGCAGTGTACTTTAAGTGCAGGCCAAGCTTTATCATCTTGAAGACATCCCTTCGATGCAGCTGGCATGGAATCAAATCACGAGAACTAAATCTATCTTTGATCATTATCCTCCATTGCTCTTCTCTTCAACACAACAAATTCATTTATCATTCCAGTATTTAGAAGGAAGGTTAGCCGATACCTTTTGAAATCCTCTCGGATAAGTTTGAAACAAGAGCATACTTATTGCTCTCACTACAGGCAGTAATGAATGCAGCCAAAGTCACACGGTCGACATTGACCTCCTTATCCAGTAACTTATGAAAGAACAGAGCTGCCATGGCGACTTTCTTCTCGCAACAAAGCTTCCTTATTAGCGTATGAACTGTGCGTATCCAAAGCTTCTTGTTGAGCTGTTCCAAGATAACCATGGCTGAAGCAAAGTCTTCTGTTTTGCAATACTCATAAGTCAATGTCACCCGTGTAACTTCGCAAGGAGACAGCCCTTTGTCTATCATGGTATCGTATAATTGGCGAGCCTCATCCAGCCTCGACTCTTTACAAAGGCCACTGATTAAGGCACCATAACTAATGCTATCTGGTGCACAACCATGGTCACTCATCTTCTGGAAAAACTTGACTGCTAAGCTAATTTTTTTCTCCCTACAATAGCCACATATCATGGATGTGTAAGTTTCCTTTGTTGGAGCCAACCCAAGCTTAACTACTTCATCAAACAACTTTTCACTA
>JBBPDJ010000004.1:7315441-7365255 GCA_037974625.1 Cucumis cinereus | reverse complement strand
TCTGTGTCCACGGATGTAGACCAATAACAACAAGTTAGTCCTTCACAAGTGTTCGTAACTCCAACTAGGTCAAATTACCGTTTTACCCCTGGATTACTTCTTAAATACCAATGCTCCTCTAATGAACAATCTGCTTATGGTCCAACCAATAACCAGAAATTCCTCTCGTGCCATAGAGAGGGTAGGGCCCTTTGTTCAAGTTCCAAAGATACCAATTATGAAAACACTCATCTACTTATCCTAAAGTCGAGAATGAGTGAATTCCATCTTGTATGATTATGTTCTCAGCTCCCCACTCGGTCTTGTCCCCAAAATGATAGGCTTATTGAGTTGGCAAACGGGCCACTCTCACCCATACAAATCAAAAGACAATTCCTCGTGAACAGGAGTTCATAATACACTCAGGATTAAGACTAAGTTGCCTAGATCATCCTATTTGAAATAGAAACCTAACTAGTAAACGGGGTTACATCTAGTGGTTACTATTTCGTAGTCGAGTCTTATGCAAACTCATTGCATATGATACCCCCACGTGCGTGTCACCTACACGAACACATTAGATCATTGTGTTTGTATCAAATACAAAGTGGACCGTATCCATAGTGTTACTAGGATAAGGTGTCCAACCTTATCCTTATACTATAGACCCTTTAAGCTGTATCTCGAACATTGATCCTTGTATAACTCCACATACTATTCAAGACTCATAAAACAGCTTAGGATGTTAGATTATTGGATTTGGACTAATTAGACTAAAATAATCAATAACTATTCATTGAAATTAAAATAATAACTATTTATTAATAACGGTCAACAATTTACATTTACCATCTACGAGTTTCAAGACATAAAACTCAACACTGTCATCTACCAGATAATTCTCATTGATAGAAAACCTTAAATCTTCAAAATATCAAAACTAATGTGTTGTATTTTGTTTCCCTTACTTTAAACCCAACCTATTGAACTAAAAAATATATAAAGTTCATTCTACACCTAACTCAAAGAAACTAAACCTAAATAAACATATATGAGTCGAATAATAAAAACTAAAAAATAAGGTACGTTTCTACAAAATAAAATAAATTACAAAGCTCCATTGGTTCCATGTTTTAGCGTCAACTAACTCCAATTATAAATCTTCTGATCAATTATTGCTGCTCAAATCACCACAATTGAGTCCACCTCTTGAATGTGAAATTCAATGCTAACAGTAATTTTTTGGCTCTTGAATACATGATTGGTCCCGAAGGTAACACAAGGACATCCTGGTTCATATCAATAGGTCTCACCTAATCAATACCAAGAGTTTGAAGATACCCCTTGGCCACAAGTTGCACCTTGTAGCGTTAAATTGTCTCATCAGCATCTCGTTTTATTTTGTAGATTCCTTTAGTACCAACAAGTTTATGATGAGGAAAGGGAGGAACCAACTCCTAAGTGTGATTTTTGTTATAGTGTAGCAAATTCTTCATCCATGGCTAATTTCCATGAAGAAAATTGGATAACATTATTAAAGGTAATCGGCTCCATCTAAGACCAATCAAAGGAAGATAATTGAGTATGATCGGTGAAAGGGACTTTGGGCCTGTGAATACCAGCTTTGGCACACGTGACCATGGTGTGCGTGTTTTCAGAGAGTGACAAAAGAAGTTGAAGTAAGGGAAAAATCATGGTTGGTGGTGAGAAAGAGTCATCATTAGGGGATGAATCGAGAAAATCAGAAGAGGTTTTAAGGGTATTTAAGGAATGTGGAGAAATATGGGAGTTGGATGGAATGTGGATAGGCTGAGCACCGACCTAAAAGGGTGTAGGGTATTTAAGGATGGATGATTAATAGGTAAGTTAGTTGAAATATTGATCACATAGAATGAGGTAGTAGGTGGAATGTGACTAAATGGGAGCTAAGACATAACGATGGTGTTGGTGGTATCAGTTGGCTTGGAATGGAAAAATAAGGTTTGATATGGAAATTTTGTTTCATGTATACTTACATGACGTGAGAGGTAAAAACGCCAAAGGCATTAAGACACCGATATCCTTTCTGTTGATTGTTATACCCTAGAAAAATACACTTTTTAATGTGAAAATCAAACTTATATTGTTGGCAGGGTCGTAGGCAAAGGTAACAAGTATAGTCGTGCATTTGTAAATGGTTGTAGTTAGGGTGCTATAATTTTAATTAGTAGTATGGAGTATGACCCTCAATAGTGGGTGAAGACATTTGGTTTATTAAGAAGACAAGTGTGTGAAAGGCGTCCAACCAATAATGTAAAGGCATTTGGGCTCGTGCAAGTAAGGCAATGTCGGTTTCTACAATATGTCTATGTTTGTGTTCAATTTTACCATTCTGAGTCGTAGTGTACATGCATGAAAACTTTGATTCCATGTTTCTTTTTGTATGCAATAAACAGTTAGAATTCACCTCCATTGTCACACCAAACTGTTTTAATGCGACTATTATACTGGTTTTTAGCAAATATTTTGAATTGTTTGAACACCATGAAAGCATCACCTTTGTAATTAAGAGGATAGATCCACGTGTAACAGGAGTAATCATCTAAAAATGCAATGTAGTACTTATAACCACAAGTAGAAAGAACAGGAGAGGCCCCCCAAAGGTCAGTATGTACAAGTTCAAGAGGTTTCAAGGCATAAGAGACAAATGAGTTAAATGACAACTAATGAGATTTCCCAAATTTGCAAGCCTCACAAAAAGTCATTTTGTCATTATGTTGAATAGAAACATTACTCTTAGACAAGATTTTGTTAAAAACTTTAAGAGATGTGTGGCCCAATCTATGGTGTTAAATATTCATAATGCAATTCAAAATATCATATATTCACTAGTTTAACCACATCTAGCCAATCTTTTATGCTCACATATCTTCACGAAGTTGGTTGTTGTCAGGTAAACTGACTTCATTGCTTCTTTATTTAATATCTGCAGTACTAAGCCTTCATTAAGTTGTCTGTAAAAACCATTCTCAAGGCACCCTACCAAGCATACCTCATTGGACTCTTTTCCTTTACAAAACATAAATTCTCATGAAACACAATAGTGATTACATTATCTTTGGTAAGCTGAGAAATACTAAGCAAATTCTTTTAATCAAAGGAACTATCAAAATGTCTTTAAGAACTAACTTTCTAGTCAAAGTTTTTACAACTATAATTCCTATATCAACAATAGGCAGTTTTGATTCACCTCTCACTAAAATATGTTTAGAGGTAGAATACTTATCTTTGAGAGACATATTTTCCAACTCTGTAGCTACATGATTGGAAGCACCACAATCAAGGTACCATAAGCGATTTTGCAGCATTTCTGGAAATGTCATCGAAAGCAGCAGAAGAACTTGGTTTTTAACTGAATTAGTTTGAAGCAGAACTGTTGGAGGATTGTTGTGTAGCAGTGACATCCGATTTCTGGTAACGAGGGAGATGATAACAAACTAGAGTTGTATGTCCTATTTTGTCACACAATTGACATATAAAATCAGAAGGAAAGAAGCTTCCTCTACCTCTTGATCTTCCACCTCTCTGTGAAGGTTAGAAATTTCCACGACTACATTGATTGTGATTAGGAGTTGGTGAAAAGTTTCTTTATCTTTCTATGCTTGCATAGTTGACTGATGCTTGATTAACTGTGATTGTTCCCTTATGAGTTTGAAGGTATTCCATTCTTTGATCATATGCTCGTAACTCAAATTAAAGTTCACTCCATGAAAGATTTAGGCTTCTGATAACACAAACAATTGGTGTGAACTCTTTATCAAGACCAACAAGTATTTATGAGATGAAAGTATGCATGTCCATTGGATAGACAACAAGATGAAGGTTATCAAAATACCCTTTTCATGGTGGAGAGTTACTCTTCCATTTTGTGTTACCTTTCCTTATTTGTTGGAGCATGTGACGGTTAAAGTCTTCATGTGATCTTGAATGGACTCCATAATACTCTTGTATAGATTTTCACAGTGCTTTTGCTTCATCATGACCTATTACTTGTGCTGCAATTGTTGGAGACATTGAGTTGTAAAGCCAACCCATGAGGAGTTGATCAACAACCAACCAAATGTCGTATTCAGGGTTAGGTAGAATAAGACCTTTGGTTCATCTTCACATGGTGGAATAATAATTGATTGTTTAGAAGGATGACTTTTCTCAGTCAAATGACTTTCTAACTTGTAGCTTCTCAGGATATGCAGAACAATATTTACCAAAGGAGAAAATTACCTTTGTCCAGCTTGAAGGATGTTACTTGGTTTAGAGGTTGGTGAACGCATAAGTTCAAACTGACATAGCGCCTGATCACACCTGAAACGTATTTAGGTCAAATTGGATTTCTTGACTGTTTTTTTTTATTTGACTCATTGCAAATAAAAGGTAGAGGGAGTAACAACACTTGGGTCCACAAGTAGATCCTTCTGTGAGGCGTCGGCCATGGCTGCTCTAATACCAATTTGGATTTTGAGAGTGAGAAGAAAACAGATTTGTCAAGTATTTGTTTGCTCACTTCTTCATTTCACAATGAGATATACAACGGTTCCTCAAATAAAAGGAAGAAAGACATTTTGCACACCTAACCAGAGGGATTCTTAGAGAGGTTAAGAGGGAAAAATCTATCCTTTATAAACGAGGATTACACCAAATCTTATCAAATAGAAAAAAAGTACAATAGTAAACTAAGCACAACAACATGTTGGATCGGTATGGCAACCCTAGAGAGGGGTTGAATAGGGTTTAATTAAACTTTTCAATAAATATGTCCAAGTTAAACTAATTAGATAGTTTTAAAATTAAATTAATAAAAACTTTAACTAATTTATGCTAAATAACAAGATTGATAAAGTGTGTAATAGAGTATACAATTAATCTCAACCAATACGAATATGCAACTAAAATTAAATGCAAAAATAATTAAAAACGAGTTAGAGAAGAAGACACCGTAATTTTATAGTGGTTCGGTCAAACTCGACTTACATCCACTTTTCCAAGCACCTCTTGGGATTTGATTGAAAAACCTTCTTTTGACTCTTTCCACGGATTAGAGTCGAGCTGCTACCTTGCTCCTTTTCGAATTCAAGAGCAAACCCGATCCTTTCCACGGGTTAGGATCTAACCGTCACCATATTTTGAATCTTTAAATCACACAAAAGAAAACTCTGTAAATATAGCTAGTATACAATTTAAGCTCACAATAATTAATCCTCACAATACAATAAGAATTCTCTCAAGAACAAGATGAAAAGAATGAAAATTGAAAGCTTTAGAGAGAATAACAATGTTGTCCTTTTCAATTTTTGAGGATTGTAAAGTTGAAAGAAATTTGGGAAAAAATGAAGTATTTAAAAAGAGAGAAAGAATATTGAAATCTAAAAATCATTTTGAATCATTGGATGAAGATAAAGAAAATTGAATGGTGGAGATTTAATTTCAACTAGCCGTTAGACACAAATACAAATAATAACATAATAGTGTCTTTTTTTTTTGTTTAAACCATTTCTTTTAAAGTCCAATAAAAACAAGTCTACCATCTTTTAAAAACTAGCCGTTAGACACAAATAGAAAAATAATATTAAATTCATTTTCTTTTAAAAC
Organism: Cucumis cinereus; assembly: GCA_037974625.1. Taxonomy (NCBI): domain Eukaryota; kingdom Viridiplantae; phylum Streptophyta; class Magnoliopsida; order Cucurbitales; family Cucurbitaceae; genus Cucumis; species Cucumis cinereus. Next base: position 7,359,651 of record JBBPDJ010000004.1, on the reverse strand, counting down.
CAATCCAAAACTCAAAAGCCACATGTTACTCTTCCATTGGTCCAAGTGACTTTGTCTAACTAGCTCAATTTGATTATTTGGCTGTCACGTCACCATATCAGGTATTTTTCCGTTAAGCTTCTTTCAACAATATCTTCTTCGTTTGAACTTCAATTTAGGTGATTCAAGAGGCGTCAAAATCCTTTTCTGAGCTCTACACTATGGACTATTCAAAATAATAAAATTATCGATAAAAAGATTTAGATTTGTTATCATCAAAATATTAATTAATTAATTAATTAAAATTAATTAATTAATTAATTTGAGTTTAAGGGCTAAAAAGCCAACACAACAGTCATGCAAATACGTGTTATTATACGTCCATCTCTTAAGATTTTGGTAAAAAACACAAAGGGAACACATCATTTATACTTGTATTTTATATTTTGTGCATGATATCTGTTTAGTGTTTACAAAATTGTATTTTTTGAACTATTTGATCGCCTGCTATTGTTCATCGTAGGGTTGGAAGCAAAACTGAAGTGAAGACGTCTCAACACCTAATCAAAAGCAATGCTACGAGAAAGTCATCTCTTGACGCATAAGCCGAATGTTCAAGGAGGCGTTGAAAGCTAAATAGGTGTTGAAGATCCTATGCAGTGCGAGACTTTCAGAACGTGTCCAAGCCTCACTATATACATGAATGCATGAATACATCGAAAGAGTATGTTCAGAGTAAATGTAGTCAACTGCTCGAAAGAGTAAGTAACTTAGACCATGGTGAACAAAGATAGACAGTCACTTAGAAATAAAAATAAACCTATCGCATTGTCAATGCATCATTTATATCTAGAAATTGAATATATGTGACCTCAAAGCGTCGAAAGGTTGCCTATCTTAATTAGTACTTAGTGGATGAATTTACCATGTTTGTGAATAGATTAGGATGACAACCCTGTCTATCGCATTATTCACTTAACAGAATACTTGCATTGCTTTACGATTAGCTAACGCAGATCCATCCACCACATCACAACTGGGTAGATTAACTTAGGTTAGTTAAAGTAGTCTAATATTCGTTTCACCCCATCATCGCTTTATTTTCTTATTTCTCTAAAATAACATTGATCCACTCAATATTGTAATCACATAATCCCTATGTTTGACTCTGAATTTACCAGATACCTAGTCTTGTTTATACTTGGACAAGGTTAGAAAATCTAGTACGCACATTCACTTCATCACATATGCTTTAGATTACCATCGCATACCATACACATATATGCATTGAAGAAGTTTTTGGCGCCTTTATTTGAGATTTTTGTTGTTTACTAAATGAGTTTTAGTGTTCTTTTGCAGGTTTAATTAAAGGTATATTGAAACTTAGCCAAAAAGTTTCCAAACAATATATGGGTGAAGGCTCAATGCCTTATCTTATATTTGACCCTGAGATTGAACATACGTTTCAACAAAGGAATAGGTAGAATCATGACCAGATAGTAAGAAATCTGATGGAACAGTTTAACCAGATGAGAGATCAATAGAACAACCAGAACAAAGTGCCAGCGCAACCCTGTGCCAACACAGAATGGCAATAGGGAGGGTAGAGAACCTGAGAATCCGATCCTAATTGCTAACAATATCAACAGACCTATTAGAGATTATGCCTTTCCCATCCTGTACGAATTTGCTTCTGGAATTGTTCGACTTACGTTTACAGGAGCATGGTTCAAAATGAAACCAGTGATGTTATCCAGACAGCAGGTCAATTTAGGGGTCTTCGAGGTGAGGATCCTCATGAGAACTTGATTAGTTTCCTGGAGATATGCATCATATTCTCTTTCCCCAATGTCACTCAAGATGAAATACGATTGACAGTATTTCCTTTCTCTTTAAGGAATGATGCTCGAAAGTGGGGTCATCGTCTAGATGCGAGAGAAGTGACAACATGGGACCAAATTGTGGAGAAATACATGAAAAGGTATTTTCCACCCACTGAGAGTGCGAAGAGAAGGGGGGACATCACCAATTTTCAATATAAGGACATGGAGACATTGAGCAAGGTATGGAATAGGTTCAATAGATTGGTCAAAAGTTGTTCGCATAATGGTATCCTAGAATGTGGGCAGATGAAGATCTTCTATGATGGTTTAAACAAGAACACTCAGCAGGCAGCCCATGCGACAGCTGGTGGGACATGGAGATTGATACTGAGGCTAAAGATGTTCTTGATAAAATATCCTGAAACAATTAAGAGTGAGAGGATAATGAATTTGGATTCAGATGTAGCAAAAGAAAGACTAAGCTAGCTAAGGTTGACACAAATGTGATAACCACACTACAACAACAAATGACCACCATGAATTCTGTGATACAACCTTTGGTGCTTAACCAAGGCGCCAGAAACACCAGTCAAGTCAAAGCAGTAAACCAAGTTAGCTGTGTAGGATGCAGAGAGCCCCACAATTACGATATGTGCCCACAAAATCCTGAGTCTGTGTGCTTCATCAAACATGATCCTTATTCCAACACCTATAATCTAGGATGGAGAAATCATCCTAATTTTAGGTGGAGAAGGAATCAACAAGACGATAAACAAGAGGTTGGAGGTCACAATGATAATAGAGGTAGACCACTAGGGTTCCATCAACAATATCAAAAACTGCATCAAGAACAGTATTAGATGCATCAGAGATCCAATTCAGCACCTTTAGAGATTTGATCAAGTAGTACATGCAAAAGAATGATGCGCTGCTGCAGAGTCAAGCCTCCTCAATCTGAAACTTCAAGGTCCAAGTGGGCCAGCTAGCAGGAGAATTGAAAGTTAGACCTCCAGGAAGTTTGTCTTAATACTAAAGCTCCGAGAGTAATGGACACGAGAGTAAGGAACAATGTCATCAGTGACATTGTAAATTGCTCTCATAGAGACCCCAACCATTAAAGGCAATACAACAATATCAAAAGAGGTATTTCTATGTTTTCTATCCTTATAATTATTTGTCTGTGTTTTGAATTTCTATTTTGTTGTTAGTTTCTAAGATTAATTCTTTTACTTTTACTTTTTTTTTTTAAAAAAAAAGTATGTATTGATTGGTCGCATGACTTTGCGACGTATGCATTCTTCATTCTACTCCATTAATAAAATTCAATTGTTTGTCTCTTTGTGAGTGGTTATTTTGATACTGAATAGCTTGCACACTTATGCGTCGACAAGTTCCATGATCTTGATGGATGTATAAATCCACCAAATGGATTAGTGAGTGGAGCGGTGAGAAGCCCAAACGACACTCCATGCGTTGATAAAACTCCACGTATAGAGGAAAACCAAACGTTTCTGACGCTTAGGTTTCTCTAAGGTTTTGGGTCGCCGTCAGTTGTCTAATTTTCATTAATGTATCCTAATCATTACTTGACATCTCTTGATTAAGACACTAATAACATTTATAAATAGTAAAAATCTTTTCAAATCCTCACTTTTCAGACACAACGTTACCAAATACATTGAGTAACAAAATCTTTGTACCTTATCGAATCTATTCTTAACCCTTTTTTCGGCAAGATTTTTGACAACCTCTTAAGCAATGGGATCAAGAAACGATAACTCCACCTCTGTTAGCTCCACAACTCTTTTAGTAAGAAAGAAAGTGTAGAAGGATTCTGCCACTAAGCCCGTTGAGCGAGTGGAGGAAGAAGTAGTGGAGATTACTCTGTCGAGCAACGTGGTGGCCGAAGCATCTCCAAAGATGTCTCTCAAGCAAATGTTCGAAGATTTTGAGCAAAGAAAGAAGAAGAAGATGAAGATGAAAGTATAGAGCTCCTTAGCGCATCACTCGAGAAAAGAGGGATGTGTCGATGGAGATGCGGCTGAACCAATGGCTGTCATTAAGGAGGAAGAGAATGGAGAAAAAAGGGTTCAGGCGTTGAACTCAACAGAGCGCCTGGCCTGTAGTTGATTAGAAAGATTAAGAAGACAAACAAGCAGTTCAAGGAACTACAGGCTAAGACGGCTACTACACCCGCCGATTCAAAGGAAAAAAATGAGACAAGAATGATTTAGACATTTATCTAGGTGTTGGAGGATGAGTTGACCGCTAAGATCAGTGATCCAAAAGAGGAAAAGAAGAAGAAGGAAGAGCGTAGATATCTAGGTGTTGGAGGATGAATTGACCGCTAAGATCAGTGATCCAAAAGAGGAAAAGAAGAAGAAGGAAGAGCGTAGAAGGAGGGCGATTGAGAGGAACAAGAAGTTGAAAGAGGAAGAGAAGAAGGAATGAGAGAAAGAGAAGAAGAAGAAGGCTAAAGAAGAAGCTAGAGAGAAGGAAAAGATGAAAAGCACCGAAGAGGAAAGGAATGTTGAGAAGAATAAGGCTGAATAAGAGAAGACGTTGAAATGAAGATCAAAGGTAGGCCTTAAAGGTATTCGGATCGAAGAGCAAGAGCCTGAGAGGGGCCTGTCTCGAAGGGAAGAGTTGTCGAATAAGAGACGCCGACCAAGATGTCTGACAAAGAGGCAACTCTAAAGTTGTTATTGCAAATGGATTTTTATCTAGAGGATGCGGTGATCCCTGCATTCATCACCACATCAATTGAAGCAGTGAGCTGAAAGAACTTTTGTAGAGGACAAATGAAGTTGAAGACACGACTGGTTTAGAAATTCTATAAGAGTAAGCTCCACCACAGATAAGATTGCCTGCAAAAGTAAGGGCAACACGTAGATTTCACTGCGACAAAAATAAACGATCTCTATGACCTACTGTGCGATGAGGATGCTGAAGAGAATCGAATTATCAAGGAACCCTCAGAATCAGAAATAAATGACGCATTGATGGTCTAGCTGAACCAGACGTTGAGTGAGACATAATGCCACAGGGATACAAAAGATTGAAAGCCTAGAGTCTAACTAAAAAAGTCAATGTTTGTCTATATTTTGTGAAGAAGAAGTTGAAACCCACAACGCATGCTAAATGGGTGTCACTGAACCAAGTCATGGCCATCTACTGCATCATGCGATGAATCCTTTTGGACATTGGCCGCATCCTAGCTGTAGAAATAAGAGGATTCTTTGATAAGACAAGAGGCCATTTGTTCTTGCCCTCAACTTTAGAAAGACTCGTCCTCAACGCTTTCTCCAATAAAGAGGTTGACCCACGACGACAGTTCAAGGTATCGCATTGCATAACATTCTTAAACGTTTACTTAAATATGATATACGTTACTTTGAAGAGACACCACAGAGTAAAAGAGAGCAGAAAGGCTCTACCTCCTAGTCACCACACTTTTCTCGCACCAAGAAGCGCAGACAAATAAAGGCAGAAAAACAAGAACCCAAAAATAAAGCGCCAGAGGAGAATCCAGCCTCATTCAATCCTCTTCCAATAAACCCTTCCCTGAAAACCTAAGACCTCAGCATTATTTCACTTCCCTCTACTACCAACCTCTCTTTAGTCAATCAAGAAAATCCACCTCTTCCACCCGAAAATGAAATCTTACCGCCTCCTCTTGAAGATGATATTTTCCCTCCTCCACGTGAAGAAGAAAACCTACCACCTTCTCACCAGTCTCTCAAAAGATAAAAAAAAAAAAAGTCCAGCCTCTCACAATTAGTTTGTTGTAGACACAAGTTATGAAGTTTTTAATCTTGAATGCCTAGATCATTTGACACTTTACCTCTTTATGCAACCCTGTCGTTTGACCTCCACAACCTCCATATTGACTTAGACAACAACTCATTCAACTCCTCCATTGCTGATGACCCACTCAACCAAGGCGTGAACGATGGCGAGCCAAGAGGGAGTCCATAACAAAACAACTAGAATCCTAGTCCCAGCAACACAGGATCATCACCCCAAATTTGTGATATAGATATGGATAGGATAAAAGACTTGCTCCAACGCGAATACCTCAAGTCTTTCATTGCTTAATTCACAAGAATATTTACAACCAGGATGCAATGCTCCTTCAACAGCAAAACTTGGAGCAGAAGTATGACGCATTTGTCCAAAGCCAAAAAGCAAAAGAACATGAAAGACAAATGCTTCATGAACTTGTTGTGCACCTGCGCGAGCAAATCAATGAGCTTCAATGCCAACAACAAGACATCCTGAGCTGCATCAATGATGGAAGATATTTTATAAGGCGCTAGGTGAAACGACAGGACACATTATTCTAGACATTAATGAACTACATTCATAATATCTATATTCAACGTGTTCTTGCCCTAAACATTCCAAGACATCTTCACCAACCACTTCAGTTTCTTGGCAATGACGAACTGCCACTTTAGGAGGACTAGCATGCAGAGAATAACAAATAGAGAGGGTTTTTCTTCTGATCTTTTGAACTTTCTTCTTTTTTGACCACATTAATTTTTGTAAACAACTTGTAACGTTTCACCATATAACAAATTATTATATACAAGTTGTTTTGAGGTCTTAAACTTTGTGTTCTATGTGCTGAATGCTTTCATTATTTTTTTGCCTTAGTATTTTTCCTTCTTAATATGCGATAGCCTTAGACTTCAATGATTGCTTAAAGGTAGCTAACGCTTAGCCTAGTTCTGATAGATGTTGAAACTTAATTGTAAGTCATTTTACTTAGAAACATTTCATATATCTTGAATGCAAGCAAGCTTTCCCTCAAACCTAATCTCATAAACTGTCTAAGGTTGTCTTATAATTGAATTTCAGCAATGAGGACCTTGTTGTCTCTTAAATTTAGGGGTATACGGCCACTACGTTAAATTTCAAAATTTTGTTGTATATTAGCTTTTGTGTACTATATGTTTCTTGTATCAGTAATGCGTTGAATGCATCAAAAAAATGTTTTATATTATTTGACTCCAATGTTGTTGCTAAGACATGGACAATACTTGATAATAAGTGATCACAAAGAAGAGCATAGCTCTCATGTCTGAAGCGATGATAAGAGTTGTAGCTATGATGAGGTACATATTTATAGAATACCAAAGATGTCCTGTTTTGCACCTTAGTTAGTAGAGTGCTATATTATATGTGCAAGTTGTGTAAGGCCTTATTTAGTAAAGTGCTATATTATATGTGCTATATTAAAGTGCTATATTGTATGTAACAGTAACAATCACATTCTGGAATAAACGCATAAGCATATCTTGGCGTTGGGAAAATGATTTTTAGGGCTAAACTTGCTTACATTTGAAATTTGTGAAATATTTTTATTAGTAGAATATCTTAACTTTGAGGTGATACATTAGTTAGATAAAGCAAGGAATTAGCTACACTATGGAGGAGTCTAGCTACAAAATTTATGATTTCAGGAATTATTTTCATATAGAAAGATTTTTTTTTTAAAAAAAATGTTTTATAGTGAAGTGTTGGTTGACTGTCAGGATTGGTGTAGTTTGGGAATGTCTGAGGTTGTAAACTAATGTCAGGTTGTGTAGTACTTGAATATGTTTGATACCTTTCCAACAAGCTTCTCAACTTTTACAAGTGTTTGATTCGCACCTTTAAAGGGAAACTCTACTCGATTTTTTTATTTAACTAATTAGATTTTTGCTAAGCATAATGTGATTAAGAGAATTAGTATGAGCATATTAGTTGGTAGTGGAGTCTTGTTGTCAATCAAGTTTTACTATCGACACGAAAAATCACTAGATAGTTAAGAGTGACATGAGGCGGGGTGTGCAGCATCTTCACAACCAAGTTCTATAGGAAACATTTCTTTTTAACTCCATTGACATATGTGAACACTGCACATATGGAAAATCAACAAGAGTTTCATTTAGTAAAGGCTTCCATACATCTAAAAGAATTCTTGAGTATGCTCATGCATATTTATGGGGACTTGAAAATACGGCTACAATGAGTGGTGCAAGGTATTTTCTCTCCATAGTTGATGATTATTCAATAAAAGTATAGACATACCTTTCAAAATTAAAAGTTGATACTTATAGAAAATTTGTTGGATGGAAGACTTTGGTTGTGAATCAATCAGAGAAGAAACTCAAAATACTGAGAACAGACAATGGACTTGAATTCTTGAGTAATGAGTTCAAAATCTTTTGTGAAAATGAAGGGATTGAAAGGCATCTTACTATCAAGGGTTGATATGAAAATCCTAGGATTTGAAAATTAGGTACCCACTTGGTGAACCCCTAATATAAAATTCTAAAACTCCTAAACCAATATGATTTCAATCGTAAGGATTGGGATAGACCAATTGCCTTAAGATCAATATATTGAAACAAGAACAAGTTCTTTGTTCGAAGATTCAAAAACTCCACAAATAGGATGATCAATTTCACTTGAATGTTCTTAATCTTGAAAACAAGCACAAAGGCTAACACTTAATTCATCGTCCAAAAAACTCAATAAAACAACCTAACATCAAGACATAAATAGCCTTCCAATAAAACTCTAATTCATTGTAAAAAAGGCTAAATTATCCCTACTTGAATGCTATTAAAAAAGATAAAACTGAAAAATACTAAAGTTACACCAAAATTATTAAATAAAATCGAATTAATAATTTAATGCTTGGTCGGTTCATATCATAATCTAATTAATAATTTGATGCTTGGTTGGTTCATATCATCCTCTTCTTCTTTGAAGGATTCGTTCTTGAATCCAAATCAAAGTCTTGTAAGGCAGTCTTGAAGTCATGAGAAGAAAATAATGTCAATTCTCTAGCACTTCTCTTAGATAGTCTTCCTTGCAAAGCATCCATGTAATCATGAGATGTCAAATGTAGACACCATTTTGTATTCCTCCTAGTTTTGAAAGAATATTGGTCTTTCCAATCTCCATTCAATTTGTGACCATCAAAAGAACTTGGATCACTCATGGAGCTTTGCTTTAATACTTTTACTTCATGCAATAATTCAAAGGAAAAACTAGATAAACTTGGTGGAAGTTCACCTGTCAGCAAACAGAGTACTTTGTCATCCTCACAAATTTCCACAACATTTTTTACTTTTCTCTCATCAATGTTTGCACACTATTCTTCTTTATATATTTCTATTGTTTTTGTCGCAGTCTCATGCCTTTTGTTTTACAACTCACACACAACAAGTTTTTCTTCTCTTGGAAGCAATGATACAAGAGTAGTATCAAATATTACTTTGGACTCTAATGGACTAGAAAGTATGTCAGTTTCAAGTTCACTACAATCTTCTTCCTCTACCCTACTACCATTATCATAGACTTTTCTAATACTAAGTGGTTCAATAAAGTGTCAAGATTACAGTCATGTGAGTTCTTGCAATCTATGACTTACTAAGCAAAACATCATGATCATGTATTGACACAACATAATTATGTTTCTCTTTAGTAGTGGTGGCATTAAAATTGAGCTTAGATTTACTGTACCTTGAAGAGTTTATTTGGAGTAGCCTTTCTATCTTGATGGCAACGTGCACCATTTCTTCCAAGTCTTTACAAGATTGAATTTCTTCTTGTTCAGCAAGCATATCAACAATTTTCTCATTAAGTTCATGTAAAATCGATCCATAGTAGTTTGCTCTTCATCATATATGTTAACCTCATTAAGTAGTAACAACAAATCCTCATAGTAAGTGTTCACACTTTTGTTCCCTTGCTTCAAAGCTTTCAATTTGTGGTAACGCTTAGGAACGAAACGCTTTCTCATTAGCACCTTGATTTCTTTCTATAAGAATGTTGCATGATTTTCACTTCTTCTCCTATTTGACAATAAATACATCCACCATATTAGTGCATATTCTCCGAACATAGAAACAATAAGTTTTACCTTTTCATTTTCACTGTATTAGTGATATTCAAATATGACATCAATTTATCCTCCCATGAAAGATACTCATCTGGATTTGAAAATTTTTCAATGAATAAAGGAAACATGATTCGGTTAACATGGTAACTATTTTTCAAATCTCTTCTTTCTATATATATTACTTATAAAAATTCACTTGCTTATAAGTCATGACATTTCAGCTGCTTAATTGATGTGTTTGCTTGACGTACCTACCTATAACTCATGAAATTTCAACTATTTAATTGACGTGCTTGCTTGACCTAGTTGCTTGACGTGTTTGCTTTCAATTTTTTCCTCTTTAACGAACTTTTCGCCTCCGCCCATTCTTCTTTTTATTTTATTTTTTATTTCTTTTTAGATTTCATAGCACACTATTTTTTTTACCTTCCAGTTGCACAACTTTAATCAATTTTTTCCCGTTTCTTCTTTATTCGCAACACAAATCCACCAATTCACACCAAATGAAATTTCAAACTAAATTTCAAGTGCAATTTTTTCTTTTCTTTTCAGAATGATTACATGCCTGAAAAAAAAGATGATATTATAGATTATACTTATAGGATATATCTCTAAGTCCTCGGATTTGTAAATTAGAAACCCAATTGGTGAACCCTAATATCAAATTCTAAAATCTCCTCATCAATATGATTTCAACCCTAAGAATTGGAATAGACGTGGATTGACTTAAGATCAATATATTGAAACAAGAACAAGTTTTTTACCCTAAAATTCGAACACTCCACAAATAGGATAATCTTGGAAATGTTCTAGAAAAATTCAAGAACTTTAATGCTAATCTTGAAAACAAGCACAAAGGCTAAAACTTAATTCATCGTCCAAAAAATCCATTAAAGCAAAGCTTAAATAGTCTCCCAATAAAATCCTAATTCATTTTAAAAAGGCTAAAATATCCTATTGAATGCTATTAAAAAGGATAAAACTGAAAAATAATAAAATTATATCAAAATTATTAAATAAAATCTAATTAATAATCTAATGCTTCGTCGGTTCATATCATAATCTAATTAATAATTTGATGTGTGGTTGGTTCATATCAAGAGTGCCCCTCAACAGAATGGGCTTGCAAAAAGGATAAGTAAGAAAGTCCTTGAGAAAGTAAGGTGTCTTATGTCGAATGCAAATCTACCTAGAAACTTTTAGAGAGAAGTCTTGAAACAACGACATACCTTAGTCAACAAATGTCCTTAATCTGCAATTGGATTTGTCACTCCAATTGAAAAGTGAACTGGACATCCTCCTAAGCTCAGTAATCTTAGAGTTTTTGGGTGTGTACCATATGCACATAGTAAAGATGAGAAGTTAGATAACATAGATAAGAAATGTCTATTTCTTAGATAAACTAAGGTACCAAAAAGGTACAGGCTATGGTGCATTGAAGATGAAGAAGAAAAATGCATTATTAGTAGAGATGTTACCTTTGATGAGCAGAAAATTGCAATGTCATCTTCAAAATCTGTTGAGGAGTATCAATCAAAAGAAGAAGTCACTGGAATTGAAGTTAATTAAAGTGCTTTCATTATTTAGAAGTTCATCAAATCTCATGTCCACAGAGATTACTCCTCAAGTGGAGACAGAAGAAGACTTGCCCTTACAGCAAGATCTCCAATCATACACTCTTATAAGGGATAGGCCGAGAAGGCAAATTAGACCACCAACAAGGTATGCAAATGCTGATTTTATGTATTATGCCTTCACTATTGAACTTGAAGAAGCTGATTCTAAACCTCTAACTTATCAAGAGGCCATGAGCTCCAAAGATAGTGAAAAATGGAAGATGGCAATGCAAAAAGAAATGGATTCTCTTCTTAATAATCAAACCTGAGAATTAGTTGACAAGCCACAAAGCCAAAAGCTAGTAGGGTGCAAGTGGATATTCAAGTTGAAATATAATATTGAAAATTCTAAATCCCTCAGATACAAGGCAAAACTTGTTGCCAAAGGATTTAGCCAAAAGGAAGGAGTTGGTTGTGGAGAAATTTTTTCACATGTGGTGAGGAATACCTAAAAAAGAACCTTATTGTCCTTAGTCACTGAGATGACCATAGAGTTGGACCAGATGGATGTTAAAACAACTTTTCTTCATGGTGATCTCTCAAAAACTATATTCATACATAAGCCTTTAGGCTTTACAAGTAAGCCTTTAGACAGCAAGGTATGTCCCCTAAAAAAAGTTCTTATATAGCTTAAAACAAGCACAAAAGCAATGGTAATAAAATTTTGATGGTTTGATAATATCACGTGAGTTATACTAGAAGTCAATTGGATCATTGTGTGTATTACAAAATTATAGATGATGAATGTTTTGTTTATCTCCTACTATATGTTGATGACATGCTAATTGCTAGTGTTAATAGTTTAGAGATAAACAAGTTGAAAAGGTAATTAAAAAGTATGATTGAAATGAAGGATTTTGGACCAACGAAGAAAATTCTGGGGATTGATATGAAAAAGATAGAAAAGTTGGTTCCATGAAACTTAGTCAAACATCATATTGTCTAAAGATGCTTACCATGTTTAATATGGCTGAATGTAAGCCTATTCCACTCCTTTGGCAAATCATTTCAAACTCTCTTATGAAAATTCACCGAAATCTGAGGTAGAAGTCGAGTATATGGATTGAATACCATATGCAAATATTGTGGGTAGCTTGATGTATCTCATGGTGTGCACTCATTTAGATCTTGCTCATGAATTAAGGTTGTGAGTAGGTATATGGAAAACCCAGGTAAAGAACATTGGTAGGCTGTGAAATGGCTTCTAAGATATATAAAAGAATCTATGACATAGGTAGACTCAACATGAGATATTGACAAGCTTTGTAGATGCTGATTATGCCATTGATAATGGTAAAAATAGGTCTCTAACAAGGCTAGCTTTCACCTTTTTCGAGAAATACAATCAACTGAAAGTACCTCTGCAAATTGTTGTAGCTTTATCAACAACTGAGGTTGAGTATGTGCCTTTTATCTGAGGTATTTAAAGAAGACATATGGTTGTATGAGTTAATAAAAGAGTTGGGAGTCTGTTTGAAGGATAATGTGGTTATCCATTATGATAGCCGAAGTGCAGTGTTTCTGTTCCAAAATCAAACTTATCATGAAAGGATAAACCACATATATGTCAGGTACCATTTTATTAGAGATGTGATAGCTGGAGAGAAAATAAGATTGGAGAAGATATCTTCATCCAAGAATGGTGCAGATGCATTGACTAAACCTCTCAGAAATAGATTGGTCCCTTTGTGGGGTTCTCTTTTGAGCCTCTATTAAAACCATATCAGCTTGCTCCTTCAAGTCTCCTTCTAGAAGATATACTTATGGACCAATTTTGTATATGGGCTTAATCATCCCATCGCTTGTGGACACCATAAGGAGAACTCACATGGAGTTTGTTAAATGATTGAGAAATGATGACAGAAATTTGTTGTGAGGCTCAAGGCTCTTATATACTTCATTCTTATTTTATTTTTTTTGGAAAAGTGTGAGAGAGTGTAGGGATTAAGTTTAAGGATGTAATTCTTTCTAAAGGGGAGTGAGATTCTTTCACTGATTTTTCATTGTATGAAGAGAATTATTTCCTCTGTGTTTTAGTTATAATTCTTCCACACTACACTCTCAAAAGCTTTGAAGATATCAATGGAGAACTACTGGTGTTGACCTTACTACAGTGGATATAGATCCCTTCGTGGGATTGAACCATTATACATCTTAGCGTTACTCTTCTCCTTACTCTTTTTTCTTATTCTCTAAATTAGAGGTATGTACGGTTCGATTTGGTTTGATTTTGGGCCGAACCAAGGACCAAATCGAACTTTTCGGTTTACCTACACATTGAACCATTGAAAATCGAGTTTCATTGATTTTGATTATTGAACCGAATCAATTTTTTTCGGTTTAGATTGATTCGGTTCGATTCAAACCGTTTAGAAAGTTGAGGGTGAGCATGAGACCTGAGCCTAGAGAAAAAATAATAACAAAAGGTTTTGGGGCCGGACTTTTTGTGAATTAGTATATATATTTTTATTAATGTAAATATTGACATAATTAATATAATAGGTTACGGTTCAGTTCGGTTTTTCATGGTTTTTTAAGATGGTGAATCGAAGACCGAACCGAACCTCTTGGTTTTGTTCCTTAGAGAACCGGTGGTTTCATATTTTTTAATAAAACCGAACCGATCGGTCCGATTTGTCGGTTTTTCTCGATTTTTGCACACCCCTACTCTAAATCATTTTTTGGTTATTTGCTGAAGTTGTTTTCTCGATTTGAGCATTCATTGTTAACATTTTAAATTATTAAACTTTCAGTGCTTAAGTTTAAAGTTTGCTTTCAATTTAGTCCATATATTTCGAAATGTTACAGTTTGAACTTATGTTATTTCAAGTTGGTCTCTAAATTTCAAGATTTACACTTTTAGTCTTGATTTTTCACTATATGATTGTCTCTGATGTTAACGTTTATTAATCAATTTAAAAAATATAAATAATTAAGTTGCAGTATTTTTTAAAAGAAAGTTTCACTATTAAAATTAATTTTAAAAAATTTACTGTAATAATTATTTAATAAATATTAATGCCAAAGAGTAGAGTGAATATTTAGTACAAAAATGAGATTAAGAATATAAATATTAAAATCTAAAGATTAAATTAAAACAAAATTTAAATATTTGAATTGACGAGCTTTATAAGCTTGTGTAAACTTAATTTAAACATTATCAAAGTTTTTACATTTATCAAGTAACGTTCTTTTTGTGTTTTTTCACAATTTATGTTAAAACTCAATCTTCTTTTCCATTTTATGGACTATTAAATTCAAACTTATTACCTCCAGTGGGTACACCTAATAATCAAAATTAAAATAATAATATTACGAAATTTAAAAACTAAAGTGAAATCAAAGGCATCTAAAATTATCACTTGTACTTACCCAAAAGGCCAAAACCTACAAAGAAGAAGTTAAATTTCAAAAGAAAAAAGAAGAAGTTACTTTTCCAAGAATATATAAGAAAAAATGAAGAGCGAGAAGTGCAAGGCCCAGAGTGAAAGCAAGGGCCCGTCGACGAAGCCTTCTTCGGCAACAAGAAATCCCCGCTTTTTATCACCACACCAGAGCTTTGCTTTTCTCCGGCATTCCTCAACAAAACTCCCATTTACAACCTCTTTCTCCATTCTTCACCTCCTATTTGCAACTCGCCATGGGAGACAGCCAGTATTCTTTTTCTCTCACCACTTTCAGGTCTCTTCCTCAACTCCCCCCCTCTCTCTATCCCTTTAACTTTCTTGATTCTCCCTTCTAACGCTCTTGTTTTTGTGGTATTCCTCAGTCCTTCGGGCAAGCTTGTGCAGATCGAGCACGCCTTGACTGCCGTTGGATCTGGTCAGACATCTCTCGGTATCAAAGGTATTTTGCCTTCAACTCATGATGTTTAGTTTAATTCGTTATTGCCGATCCTTAGGAGCTCATTTCTCGACGCCCAATGAATATTTGGTTTAATTGATCTCCTGGGGTTTTAGCACATTTGGGTTTTTTGTTTTTATCGATCTCATCCCAATTCTTCGTTGCAGTGTTTTCATGTTGCTTCGTGGGAACGTGATTATTTATTCAGAATTGTCAGGGTTTTGGATAAAGAATTTGTTCTCGGATTATGATCTCACGCACTATACAGTTTATTGTCTTAGATCAATTGATCATGCTTATTTGATCCCATAGTTAGTTTGCGGCTTTTATTCACACATGAGTTTGTCTGTTCTTGCTTAAGTATAGTTGGAAAGTTGCATTTATGTGGTTCGTGATTATAACTACGGATATGAGTGGAAAGGGTCTTGAAGTATTTACTGATGGGTATACCTTCATCCTTGCAGCTGCCAATGGTGTAGTCATTGCGACTGAAAAGAAATTACCTTCTATCTTGGTTGATGAAACATCTGTATGTAACACAATTTTGTGATTATAAGTTCTGACTTCTTTAAACCATTTCTCATGGTTCACTTTATATTCTTACGACGTTTTCTTTGTCTCAGGTTCAAAAGATACAATCTCTTACCCCAAATATTGGAGTTGTTTACAGGTTTGATTTTCTTCACCTCTTGGCAGGGGGACACTACTTTGCTGCTGCGTTTCTCTCTCGTGGATAAACTTCATTTTGAGTGTTCTTAGACTGTTGTTACTAGTCGTTATATATGTGTTGTCTTTGTCATTTACTCTGTTTTTTTATAACTAGTAAGTTGAGCTCAAAACATTGTGTCTGAGTCTGTAAATACTAAATAGATGTTGAACATTACCGACCACAGAGTAGCCTTTTGGAGAAAAAAATCTCCATTTAATTGGAAGGAGCTAATTTACCTAAGCATTAAAAAATTGTGGTGTTACCTTTTTATTTGGTGCTACTAATAAATCGTGTTATTCCTTTTGAATTGTCACGTTTTTCCTTTAAATATGTATCTCTATGGTCTTTAGTATTTGAAGTTGGACAGAGCAGATATGTGGATCAATCTATTTTCAGCATTCATTCTTTTCCTAAGCACCTTCAAGTTGTTTATTATGATGCTTTTTCCTACAGTGGCATGGGTCCTGATTTTAGAGTTCTGGTCAGAAAAAGTAGGAAGCAGGCAGAACAATACCATAGACTGTACAAGGTACAATGAGGTTTCTACCGTTATGTCAAATATCTTCATAACTAAAATTCTCTTTAGTTTGTATAATCAGTCTTCCATAAGACAATTTGATACACTGGGTACAGTGAGGTTTTAAATCTCATATATTTTTCTTTGTAACTGAAGTCCTCTTTAATTTTTTTTTTATCAGTTTACTAGTTGGTGCACTTACTTGCTGCACATGCTTCTTGAATATGGAGAAAGAATTTATTGATTGATTGTCAAATTATTACATTTTATTGGTGCTCTTTCTCTCTACCCCCAGCGCTTAGGTTGTTCTTTTGTTACCCATGGTTTGGCCTTTATATGTGCGTGTGTTGTACCTTTTTTTCTCATCTTTTCAAATGATAAGATTATGAACTTCTTAAAAGAATATGAATGATCATAGTTTCATGTTGATTCTCTTCAATATGGTTGAGCTTTTCAAATTATTGCAATTATTTGCATTATTTACCGATTTTCCTACTTGAGTAAATGCACATAATTTTTTTTATTCATGATAAGGTATGTGATCCTGATTGTTCATCATTGTATTTATGATTTTCTTCACATGGTTGTAACTTGTGTAAAATGTATGTGTCCTGATTGTTCACCATTGTATTTGTAATTTTCTTCGCATGGTTGTAACTTGTGTAAACTGTATCTTAGGAACCAATTCCAGTCACCCAACTTGTGAGGGAAACAGCCGCTGTAATGCAGGAGTTCACCCAATCTGGGTAATCACAATTCTTGCTCTCAAGTAGTTTACATTATAAATTTAAAATGGAAGCTTGATACAAATTGGTGTAGCCTAACTTGCCAAAAACTTATATATTTCTACTCTCTTTCCATGGTCCCTTTCCCCCATTTTTGCATTTTTTTAAAAAGGAAAACGGCTTCTTTATTAATAATATTAAAGTTCGAAGTACAAAAGGTTTATACGAGCGAAAATAAAGAGAACAAAGGATTAGCGGGTGCACCCAAACATCTTAACTAGGTTGATACCCCCTTAGCGCCCTCATCACATCCGGGCCATTTTCGCATGTTTATCATCCCTTTCTATGAAAATAGTTCGCAGCACATCAACCATGTTGCCATGTCCAATATTTTCTTTTTTTTGGTTTTTAGACTGGAACATGGGAGCTGTTCGCCTGAATACATCTTTTCAATTTCGTTCATGAATTCTGAAGTTTTATTTTGGGGTTTTTCTTGTCTTTAGTGGTGTAAGGCCCTTTGGAGTATCTCTGCTTGTTGCTGGGTTTGATGACAATGGTCCTCAATTGTACCAGGTAAGTTATCTCTCATGTCTTAATAAAATAATGAACACTATATGCTGATTTTAAGATGCTTTTAACTTTATAATTCACTGTCTTTAAATCCACATTGTAATTTTAGTTTCATATAAACTTGGTAATGAAAATTCAGGAACCCACCTTTTGAATATTATATTTTGTTTTCGAGACACTTGAATGAGTTGTTTGTTCAGTGAATGCGAACGAGCACAAGATTGCTTCTCCCGATTGTATTTTATCTTTTCAATGAAATATCTGCTTCCAATATTATAATATTTTTTTAAAAAAGAAAGGAATGCCTACAAAAAAGCCTCGGCGTCCTGTTTTCACAATCAAAGTCTCTGTGCTACAACATTGCTCTATTAGTGTGTGTGGTTGATATATTTATAGAAAGTTGTGAATTTTTGTTTGCATCACTGAAAAGCTATTTCTCAATTAGCTTTTTTTTCTTGAATGGAATAATTTTTCTCTAGGTGGATCCATCTGGCTCATATTTCTCTTGGAAAGCCTCTGCAATGGGAAAGAATGTTTCAAACGCCAAAACATTCCTAGAAAAAAGGTATCTGTTTTATTTTTCTATTGCATGAGTTGTCTCGCCAAAGTAAGCATTTTCTGCAGATTGTGCAATTATTTTTCTGTTTAGTTTATTAAATAGAACCCAGAGCAAGCTTTGTGAACCTAAAATTATCCATACCGTCTGATTTAAATGTTCTAAGTACCATACCATAGACCGTTTTGCAGTTTGTTTTCATTCCTGGTGCCACTTGTCCAATTTTCTTGACAGTTTTGATGATCTTACTTTCCAATTTAGGTATACCGACGATATGGAGCTTGATGATGCAGTCCACACTGCTATCTTAACCTTAAAAGAGGGGTACGTATATTTTTAAAGAATCTCATTTAATTTATGAACTTCATTTCTACATATATCGTTCTTGCTATACCTTGAAGAATTTAGTGAGGATTAGTTCATGGGAAGGAGATGCTATGAAATGACTGCATTTTTGCGATGTAGATATTGTAATGATGACATAGAGAACTTACTCATGTCCTTTTTTATTCATTAGATTAACTGCAGAAATTTTAACCACTGGGGAGTTATTTCCTACAAAATTGGAACTAATCCATTTACGTTGTTTTTAAAAAATGAACTCAAATTCCATAGGCTTGTGCTTTTAAAAGACAAAAAAGTGGCCTAGAAGCTTCTCTCTTACATAGGCTAGGGCTAAGTCTCAAGATGATATTTATGGGTAGGCCTTAATTTACATAAAAAGTATAGAAAATATATGAAATTTCAAAACCATGTAACACCACAGAGCTGCTTGGTGATCGGTTAAATGTAATTCCAGCTAAATATTATTCATTCTCTGATAAGTTCTTCCTAGTGATCGGAATTTAAAATCCTCAGTTTGATTTTGTAAATTATGTATATTTGTTGCCATATGCTACATCCAGTCTGCATCCAGATATTATTTTTTATTATTGTATGGCTAATCCCGCTAATTGTTTGCAATGTTTTGTGTGCTTCTGTAGTTTTGAAGGTCAGATCTCTGGCAAAAACATTGAAATTGGAATAATTGGCACAGATAAGAAATTCAGGTTGGTCTCTCCTTTTCTGTTTAACTGAAACTAAAACTTTATCCTTGGGTTGAGCTTCAAAACCCTAATGCATAGTTGAGTTGTGTGTTATGCTGTAATCTTAATAATGTTTCATTGTGATTGTACCATTGCAAATTTGGTGAAGTTAAAATATAGAAACCTAGCAAGTCAAGTTGAATTACCACACTTGAAACTGGAAAATTTTGATCTTCACATATTAGCGAGTATCTTTGGAGGTCCAAAAAAATGTTATTGTAGGTCCAAAAAGATTTTGTTGGTTACTTCTTTTAAGGTTTGTGTGAAGACAGACATGCACAAGTATTCCCGTCATTAGAAGTATACTGCACATTTGGTATCCCCATGTCATTCATCTTCTCCTGTTAAAAATACCCATTTTCTGCACACAAATTTAGTCTTGGATCTTTTCTCTACCTTCAAGCTTGATTTTTCAGTTTTTATCGCGAACCCTTATGATTCATACCGAATTTCTGGTATGCCTCTATTTCTTTTGCAGAGTACTAACCCCTGCTGAGATTGATGATTACTTGGCTGAAGTAGAGTAAGCAGCATGTTTGTCTGCAGAGGAAAAGAACTGCAGAGGAAAGTTCTTTCTAAAGACAACTGAGTGTTTGGTTTTGAAGTGAAGTGAGCCTGTGAACTTTGGTGATGGTTGACACTGCCATTGCCAAAACTATGAAGAAAATTTGTTGGCTCCTTCTATGGACATTTTAGGTTGCGCAATACAACCATCACCATTGTATGTTAGTTAAAAGAATTATTATTGCATGCTTGGATTTTAGATGCTGTGGAGAAGTTTTCTTGTTTTAAAATTATGAAGTCAAATTGTTGGAATTTCTGCATTGATTTGTGTTTCCTCCCAACTCCTCATTTCTTAGGGTTTGAACCTTACGTTCTACTGCCTCACTTGAATAGTGATGTTGTGAATTTGACATGATTTTAATTCGTCTCAATTGATAACATTTTTGTAAAAATTATGCTCACTTTCTTTTGACACATTTGATTTTATAGGCAAATTTCTAAAAAGAAAATTTGTTTTTGAAAATTGGGTTTAGGCCCATTTGTATTGACTAATGAATAAATAGTTTTACAAAAAAGTTGTTTTTATTTAAACTTTTTTTATTAAAATAAAAGAGACGATTTAAGATATATTTTAAATGTGTTTCAATAGCTGTTTTGGGTGGTTATCAAATACTAATTTTCTTTTCTCCAAAATTGAAAACTCATAAAGCAAATACACACTAAATAATAAATTTAGGATCACTATCCTTTTAATGAAATTGATTAATTTAAGACTTTAACTAATTAATTTTGAATATTAGATTTTATAATATGTAGGTTCCTTAGGTTAACCTCCTTCCCTTTTAACTCTAGTCGCCACAGGGAATTAGATGGTCTCTTGACTTACTCCAACTCTTGATTGCAAGTGGTCCAGATAACAAGACCTCTTAATTCCTAGTGTGGGTTAGAGATAATGCTCATCTTTAAGAATTTTATTTTGGGGGCTTTAGTGTGATTTTATATTCAACTTTCAAATGAAAGATAGACGCATAATTCTATCAGTGATCAGAGAAGTTCTATTAAATTTAAAATTCTATTTTATATCCAATATTCATCAATTTTATAAAATGTTCAATATATTATGATCTATACAAATTAAAAGCTTAATAACAAATTTGACACTTTTTAAGTCATAAGCTTAGCAGATACAAAATTGAATCTTCAATAAACCTATTATATATTTTTAAAATGCAAATATGAAAATTCTTAGACAGCCTTATAATTTAGGAAATTGTAACAAAAAGTTTTAAAAAATAGCCAAAATAAAAATGACATTTGATATTTTGAATCATGGCGAGGTGACCTAGGTATATACTGTTTTAATTGGAACCTGTAACCGTCAATAACAGCGACCGTCAAATCGAAATATGCAAAATAGAAACTGGTTAAAGGGTGAGTCGCGAAGCTCGCTCTCTTTAAGACGTTTAGTAGCTCTGCACTTGTTTGTGCAAGCAGTTCTGAAAAATACATGTCGTCCCTAAGATAAAACAGACAACAGAAAACGTAATCAAGATCGGTTCTGCAATGAAAATGATTGCCCAAACAAAACACCATTTTGAAATAATTTGGTATTGCTCGATATACAAAATAAATAGTTTGCTTTTAGAAGAAAAGCGAAAGCAGAGAAGGAGAAGGGAGAAGTGTTTGCAAAAAAGGAAAAGGGAGATGTTTGCTATGTTTTAGAAGAGAAGTGGAGAGGGCTTTTATAGGCCTTGAGGCCCAACTATAGAGAACGAAATGCATGACCATCCACAACACGTGCTTTCATTCATGCATAACATGAGGAAGAACGAGCGTTGAGGCGTGACCTCCGTTGATTCGTCAGCAACGAAGAAAATAATAAAAACTAATAATGAATATTATTTAACATAAAAGATTTTTCTTAAAAAAGAATAATACTATTTAATAAAAATTATATAATTTTATTCGTCTCTCCACGTCCACTAGACGGCGGCGTGCAGGCGTGTGAAAAAACCACCATACCCTCATTGGTCTATCTTCTCACCCTATCCCTTGGAGTCCAAGTCCATTGAGAGGTGAGAGGATTTAAAAGGACTTTCCTTCACCAAAATAGCCGATATGAGACAATTAAAACAAGAATTTTTAACAATTTTTATCAATAAACCTCCACTTGAAAATTTTAAATAATATAAAAACGTTTTTCATCGAGCAATATCAGTCTGTAATATCGTGCATAAGCAAAGGTGTCTTACGACTTGAACCTTTACGTAGTGTAGATGATTTAGGATTTACTAAAGTAACTCTTGGTTTTGAACTCGACCTCTAACTATATCAAACACAAAACATTTCTAGGGTGTAGTTGGAAAGTCCTTGCTTTAAGGCCTAGCACGTGTATCCCAGTTTTGTGAACGCTCTAGAGAATTCGCCTAAAATTACATAGGAGGCAGCCATCACCTCCCCATTCAAATAGGCGAGTCTATCAAGAATACTCTTGTAGCTAGGTATTCCACTTGACATCAAGTATAAATCTTAGTAAAAACTCAATTCAATCTTTTCATACACTTCAGGATATCATGTTGTGACTCTAGGCCATAGGAAGGAACTCTGTAACGTTTCACATGATTCAATCCATATCCCTTGTGATCAATTATTACCCTATAAACTTGTTTCTTACGATCTTCAGTCTACAGGTTGGATTTACTTCACATGTGATTCAGTTTTCTATAGGCATGAGTCTCATCCATTCTAATGTTTTGGAAACCTTTCCTCTGACCAGTCCTTTTGTCAAAGGATCTGTCAGGTGCTCATTAGTCTGTATGTTCACCAGTAGTGAGGAACTCTTTCATGGTGTTGTGCTTACAAATTTTTTTCGTCTTTTCCATTATAACAACGATTCTAAAATTTTGCAATGGCTGTAATACTATCGCAATGAATCAAGATGGTTGGTATCGATTTTTTCCATAAAGGAATATTTGATAACAAACTTTTAAGCCGGTCTGCTTCTTCACTAGTTGTTGTTAGTGCTATCATCTCTGACTCCATTATCGACTGGGCCAAAATAGTTTTCTTCTTGGACTTCCAAGAAACAGGTCCTCCTGCTATATTGAAGATGTAGCCACTGGTAGCCTTTGAGTCATTCGAGAGGGAATTCCAGTCAGCATCATTGTAGCCTTCAAGAACAACAGAAAATGTTTGATAGTGTAATACTAGGTTCTGGGTTTTCTTTACTAGGTCTGCTTGTAAACCTATAAAGTAATCCAACATCATAAGCTATATCAGGCCTAATATTTGAGACTGTTTATGATGCTCACATACTAGGATTGGTTAACATAGTCACCAATGTTCTTGAACAACTTTACACTAGGATCATAAGGAGTACAAACTAGTTTACATTCAAAGTAATTATATTTCTTAAGGATTGTAAACTAGCTTTAAAATCTTTTCTACGTAGTGAGATTGATCTAAAGAAATTTCATTCTCATACCTAGTTACTTTTATCCCTAATATTACACTAGCATTTTCTAAGTCTTTCATGTCAAAGTTTTCACTCAACATAGTTTTCACATTGTTTATGACATGCAAGTTCAATCCAAAAATTAACAAATCATCTACATAAAAACACAAGATTGTGCAAAGATTGTTTTCAAACTTATTGTAGATGCATTTGTCACTTTTATTAACTTTGGAGCCTTTATACAAAACTAGGCTATCAAAATTTTCATGTCATTGTGTAGGAGCTTGTTTTAGACCATGATTCATCTAACTTACAGACTTTGTTCACTTGACCATGGACAACAAAGCCTTCATGTTGTTCCATTTAAATATCTTCTTCAAGTTCACCACTGAGGAATGTGGTCTTAACATCCATCCGATGTATTAGGAGGTTGTTTAGGACAACAAGAGAAAACAATACACGAATTGAGGTTACCCTAGTGGCCGGATAAAATGAGTCACAAAAGTCTATGTTTTTTCTTTGTCTAAAACTTTTTGGCTTCTAACTTGGCTTCAAACTTGTCTATTTTTCCATCAGGTTTGAGTTTCTTCTTTAGAATCCACTTACATCCTATGACTTTACAACCCAGAGGTAGGTGTACTAGATGTCAAGTCCTATTCGACTCAAGAGAGTTCATCTCATCATTTATAACTTCTTGCCATAAGTTGGCATCTGCAGAGGACATGACTCTTAGGTCTGTGGGGTTTTATTCTACATTAAAGGTTTGGAAATCATTCCCAATGTCCTTGACAGTTCTAGTTCTTTTGCTTCTTCTAAGCTCTAGGTCAGCTTCCTCAGTTGAGATAGGATTTCTATCGAGAGTTAAACTACTAGATCCCAAGCACCCACTATTCCTTGATTTAAAGGAAAATCTATCCTAAAAGAAGTTGGAGTCATTTAACTTAATGACGACTTGGTTTACTAAGTCATTGAATTTATAGGCTTTACTATTTAAGGCATAACCATAAAGACACACTCATAGGCTTTACTAGCAAGCTTTCTTCTTTTAGGGCCTGAAGTTCTAACAAAAGCTTGATACCCCCAAGTTCTAAAGTAAGACACATTTGCTTAAGGATTTCATAAGGTGAAGTAGTGTTCTTACATTAGGAATTCAATTAAGGAGATAACACACGGTAAGGATAGTTTCACCCCACCAATAAGATGCAGCTCATGAGTTGATAGAAACTACTAGCTCAACTAGAGTTTTATTTTTCCTCAAGGATTTACCGTTCATCTCAGGATAGTAAGGTTGTTTTACCTCCTCCCTAGCACTCTTACGAGCTACAACAAGAGATGTGAAGCCAACACATGTCGACTTTCTAACGACACATACTGACCATCTAAACTTATACAATTGCTAAGAAAAATATTTTTGTTCCAAACTGGTAAAACATTTGAATTCAAAACAGTGAAAAAGATCATAAAACATAATATAATAAAAATTGTTTTATTATAACTCACTTGAAACAAACTCTTACAGTACAAACTTTACTTTGACATACTTTTACTCTGACTCTTAACTCATAAGTCCTCTACGAACTATGACTTACTAGAACTTGCTTGACAAACTGGATGACTGGTTGCGCTAGGCTCAACTTTAGGGTCACGTCATTACTTGGAAAATGAAAAATATTTTGAAAGAATGATCTGAAAGGCTTAGTGAGTGACATGTTAATAAAACATAAATAAACATAGCTTTAAACTTTATTTCCCAGTTTTCTAAATCATTCTTTATATCATGAAATCAATCATTATCAAACATCTTTTTTATCTTTCCTTATTAACTTATCTATTCTGTTAACTTTCCTTTACAACTCATCTAACCACTTTGTAGTAGAAATTAATCGATATAGACGATGATAGTCTGAATGAGTTGTAGGTTCCAACTAGCTTCGCTATGGTAGAGCTCAATCGATACAAACAACGACTATCTTGTTAGAAAGAACATATAATCAATATTGTTCTTGCTTTACTGATAAAGTGTATACTAGCCTCTGGCTCAAATGGCAATGATGTACTAGTCTCACGCTTTAATGAATAATGATGTACTAGCCTCACGCTCAAGTGATAATGATGTACTGGCCTCACGCTCAAGTGATAATGATGTATTGGCCTCAGGCTCAAGTGATAATAATGTACTGGCCTCAAGCCCAAGTGATAATAATGTACTGGCCTCTGGCCCAAACAGTAAAACATTCTTATTCAATCTTGTATTAAGCTTATGGAAACTCCTGTGTAACATTCCTAGCATATATCTTACTTGTTAACTTAATAACAATATGCTTATAAACTCAACTTACTCTTTTTAGATCCTACTTAATAAGTCTCTTGCGTGTTATAAACTTTTGTTTATATACTACAAACTCACTTTACTATTTGCTTAAACCTTGTATTATTACACTTTACTTACTTTACTCAAAATATGCTAACTAGCTTATATTTCTTGCTATGATTATCACTTTTAGTAAAACTTCATTCTTACTTTACAATTTCTTAGCTTTCTTGGATTTCTTACTAATACTTAGACTTGTATCCATTCACTAATTCTTATGTTCTAGGATATATGTTTAACCGTTTACCAAACTTTAATATCCTACTTTAAACACTTTTCCTAATATACAATCTTTTAGGTGCTTAGTAAATCTTTTACTTAGATAACTATCTTAATCTCATACTTAAGATGATTTCTTTTGCTTTGCTTAAAATCTATTACTTAGTTTAAAACTTATGCTTTAATAATTAGCTTAACATATGCTTAACTTTCTTTCAAGTCATCTCATGCTTTAACAAAACTTATCAAATCTCAAGCTTAATAAATAATTTATAGAAATAAACCAACAAATCATGCTTAGATAATTCAAAGTTTCACTTAATAGTTCTAACATGAAATTCATGCTTTAACTTAGAATTTAATTTCATTTTATCACTCACAACTTTTAGCTAAATTTCTTAGGCCTCATGGACTTATCTATAGCTTTGACCTGTAATTAGAGAAAAAAATCTCTAATTAATCATCTTAGCTTAGAAAATATCAATCTTAACTTAGAATTCCTAAAAATGTCAAAAATGAACTTTTGATGTCATTGACACTACCCAAGCATAATGTTGGCCAGTGGACATGGTTGGACGCATAGACAAGCAATCACATGGCTTGACAGCCCATGCTACCCTCACAGACTAACCCAACGCATGTGCCAATGCATGCACTACCTGCCTTGTGTCAATGCTCTCAACGCTCACTCAAGCCTCAACTAACTTTACAATGAGCATATTCCAAGCCCAATGTGTGTCTGTCACTCAGTTCACTTAGTCATTATTTTCTTTCCATGCCAGAATAACCTCTCAAGGCATTCACCACGCTAGGCCCCAACTCAATGGCTAGCTATGTCTTTCTTGCCCAAAGCCACATGCAATGTCTAGTCTCTTTGAAGTTATCTGTCTGATAAAAAATTCTAGTTTTAATTTAAAAAATTCATAACTTAAAATCTTTTCATCAAAATGAAAAACTTTTTTCTACAAATGTGTTTCTTATCCTCTTAACTAGGTTACCTAAAAATTTCATATTCAACTCCAAGTACTGAATCGACCTAGACTTAAATCTTTTAAGGTTGTTTCAGATTTCTTCAAAATCTAAACTTTCTTACTTTTCTTCACTTAACAGAGTTCTTCCAGAACTAAATTCTTTCTGGCAGCCCTCACTGAAAAACTAGACTCCTTTTGGATTATTTTGAAACTAAACTCACTGATTTTTCATGAGCCAAACGGAAGCACTTGTGATATAAAGTTGGTATATATAGGGTGTTCTGCATAACTTAATTGTGACAGCTTCTACTTGCCGAATTTTGAGTTGATACTTGTGAGGACGCATGTACTCCATTCATCAGTCACTCTCTCAACACATCAACCTTCACCTCATACCTTGAACGCATAGTTCTCCACACTTAAGCTCACACAAGCATAATGCCTTATCCTTGTCGCATAGCTACTCAAGTGGGCGCCTAGCTAACAATTCTTTTCAAATGCATAGAGGTTAGTTTGGCTACCTTTAACGCATAGCCCTTGTCTCAATGCACAACCCACTACACTCAACACCTCATTTATTGTCAAGTTCCTAGCCTTATCCTTGGTTTTCCCTTAGCAATTTACTTAACATATAAACTTGTACACACACTTAGGTAACTTGTCTTGGCCACAAAGCACAAACCATTTTGGCTGCATAACACAACCCAATAGCTCTTTTCTTTCTCACCTAGCATCAACACTTAGGCATTTCCTTATTTTTCTTTCTTAGGCCGCATATCATGAACTCCTCAAAGCTCAACACACTTGTGTGGTTGCTCTTTTTCTGCTCAGAAGTTCTCAACCCTTAAACTCTCTTTTCTAGAAATTCAATCATCCCTTTCTTCTATCTTTTTCTTTAACCTTAGCATACTTGTCTAACAATTTCTATAGCATCATAATCGAGAAAACTCCAACCTTTTCACTGATCATAAAAAAATAATAAGTCTAGGATTTACAAAGGCGCAATATTTTCATGTATTATTCCATGTGAGTTATAGAAAGCGTTAAAAGTTGTCTGAGTCATACTAAAATTCTCTATCACTCTAAAGTCTTTTAACCTTTCTATTAGAGGTGATCATCGGTCGGTCAGATTCGATTTTTTGGTCGAATCAACTCCGACCGACCACAAATCGGTTTGGAAAATCCGAAACCGCTCCCGTCTGTCCTTCGCAACAAAAATTGATTGACCAAATTTCTTTTCTTTTTTTTTTTCTTCCCGTTGCCCCTCCGTATTTAATATTTCCCTCAAATTAAAGAATTGCTATTATCTTTTAAGAAAGTAAAAAGTTGGATTTTGTTATAAATTATTATTGTAATTTTGTAATACAATTTAAGTTGAATTTATGAAATTAAATTTTAAGATTTAACTTTTAACTTTAAGTAAGGGTAATCTAACTTTTAATATTTTTCTGTGTTAAAAAGAGCTTTCATTTTATTTTATTTTTCCTTTGAAATCAAAGCAAATATAAGAGTGCCTTCTTTAATCTGTTTGCATTTTCTATTATCAAAGATTCAAATTTTGAAACATTACAATTTACAACAATGTCTAAAAGACATAAAGTCATATATAAAGGAAGAAACATAATATAATCCTTCAAGTAAATGTCTAAAAGTATAAACTACTAAATGTATCAATTAGCACAAAAAAACAACTTAAATAAAGATAAATACTACAAATCTTAGCCACAAATACAAACAAACATCACAAGTCTTGGTCAACATTAGTCCGTAGTCGATAATTGACAACTTTGCAAAATCTAGAAGGTCTTCAAGCTCTTTTTTATTATCCATAATCAAAATCAAGAATGAGAAGAGAAAGACAACATCATTAAGAATTTAAGATTCAGTTTTAAACTTACACATTACAATTACAAATATACCCATAATTAAAAATTGTGAAAAATACATTCTTCAAATAATGAAGCCTCATCCAATTCATTTTGAGTATATATGAGAGCCTCTAATGTTGATGAATCAACAACACGTCCTCCAGTACTAAAATCCGACTCGGACTCTACGTACAGTAGAAACTGAAATTGTCAAAATATCTCTACCCATACGATTAAGAACCTCAAATCGATCACTGTTCATCTTCCACCACTGTAGTATATCAAAATCACCTTCATTCTTAACATTGGCTTCCAACAAATAAATGTCAATCTCTGAGGACCCCTCTTCGAAAGGTGTAGTAGTAGCATCACCTTCAAATTCCTCAACAGTTGTGTCATAGACAACATCTTCACCCACCTTTTCATTTGGATCTAAATCTATAGTGGCATCCAAGGCCAAGGCAATTTGTGTATTAGTACTACTACCACTACATCCTGATCCACTGCCACTTCGAGTATTACTATACTCATGAAAGAGACATCTACAACATTGTTCCACTACATTTCCTATGGGTTCAGCAACCTCAGGCCCAAAAACAATTTTCAAACAAAAAGATACAAACCTTAGTTTCTTATAAGGATCCAAGATAATAGCAACTTACAACAACAAATTGTTCTTGACATGAAAACCCTAAGAATTGAAAATTAGGAATCCAATTGGTGAACCCAACCTAAAGAATGGGTTAGATTTGGATTACCCTTTGATTGAACACCGATAGATAAGGAGAACTAGTTCATCACTCCAAGTTCGAACACTCCACAAACAAGGTGATCAAACTTACCTAAATGTTCTTGGCATGCCTTTGAATCAAAAATTGCAAAAATGGGGATGAGACTCTGTCATCTACCAAAGAATTTTCATTCATAGAAAACCCTAAAACTTCAAATATCAAAAACTCCTTTAAACAACATAAATGTAGGGCTTAAATAGACTTCCATTAAAGCCATAATGCATTGTATAATGACTAAATTTACCCTACTTAAATGTTATTAAAATGGACAAAACTGGAAAACATTAAAATTACATCACAATTTTAAATAAAATCTAATTAATAATTTGATGCTTGGTTGGTTCATATCATTTCGTAATTCCCTCGATATTTCTCAAATTTTGCCTTCATATTATTAGCCATTCCAACTGACAATGCATTTGCACTACCCCATTAAATACAATTATGAACCGCTATAATTCGATAGAAAACCAAGTTCGAAGTAGTGAATACTACAAAGAGCCCTGAAATTTTCAATATCACATCATAAAAGACTTTTAAAAATTTAGTTAACATCTTAGCATTTGCCCAATCTTATTTGGTGACAAATCATGTCTATAAGAAGTAGTTTCATCTTCTAATCTATAAAAAGCGTTTTCAAACTTAACAGCAGCTTCAAACATCATATGTGGAGTTCCATCCAGTGGAAACATCAAAACACACATAACTCTTTCAAGATATTTTTTCAATTTCATTGCACTTCTTAAATTTCAAAAAATGTGTAGGAGAAGACCTTATAAATCGTACAACATATCGAATTCTATTAATACAATCATTATGTTCCTTAAAAGCATCACATACTATAAGATTCAATATATGAGCACAACAACGAACATGCAGAAATTCTCCATTAAACAATAATCCCTTATTGAATCTTTTTAGAAGATAAGCAATCGCAGTGTCATTCGAACTTGTATTATCAACCGTCAAAGTCATTACCCTTTCAAATCCCGACTCCTTCAAATTCTTTTCAATAGTTTTACCAATAATATCGCCTTTATGATTCCTCATTGAACAAAAACAAAGTATCTCTTATGTAATTTCCAATCAAAATCTATGAAATGGGCAGTCAGAACTGATAACATGTAGAAATATGCATTATTATGCGCCCAAATCTTAAGATTATGGTGAGAAACACATGGGAAACACATCATTTATATTTGGAGATTATACTTTGTGCATGTTTTGAGTTCAATATTTACAAAACAATATTATTTGGATTCTTTGATCTTTTGGTGTTGTCCATCGCAGGATTGTATCAAAAGATGAATAACATGATTTGAAGACCTCTCATTGTCTAAATCAGAAGCAATGCTATGGAAAATTTATCTCTTGAAGCATAGTCGAGTGTCCAAAGAGGCGTTGAGAGTACAACACAATCCATCGTGTAGTAGAGTATGCATCGAAGATCTTATGCGATGCAAGACTTCCAGAAAGTGTCCAAGACCCACTACTCATAGAAATAGGTGGCGAAAAACATAGGGTGTGCATAGTAGGCGACGAGTGTCAGAAGCATTTAAATATCCCATTCAGAGATTAGAAGAGCTAGCAACACACACTCACACACATATATACAGACTAAAGATAATTCCAGAAAGTCGTTCTAAGACTTAATCTACCTAGATTTCCTTTCACCATCCATTCACTCCACAAAATCGAGAAGTATTGCAAGCAGCAACTCACTCTAAAAAAGCAAGAAATTGTGATTTAGAGTCTCTATTTTTATGTTGTGTTATTTACTGCATTTCGTGCGTTTGTATTTATTACTCCAATCATTGTAAAGCATTTGACTTATTAATATGATACCTATTTTTCATCCATATTTATTTCTTCGGTTTCTTTAAGTCTTATGAGTAGCTGAAATCACTATTGGGTTAGGAAGTATGATAGTTGTTCATTTGAGTTATTAATATGTAGGTAAGCATGATAGTTGTTCATTTTGTCTAATCTTTACCAAGACATAAATTGAACGCATCGAAAGAGTACTTTCAAATAAAAGTAGTCAAATGATTGAAAGAGTATGTAACTTAGACCATAGTAAACAAAGATAGGGAGTAACTTAGAAATAGGAGTAAATCTATCGTATTGTTAGTACATCATTTATATCTTGAAATAGAATATTTGTGGCATCAAGGCGTCAAAAGATTTCTTGTCTTAATTAGTATTGAATGCATGAATATAACCATGTTTATGAACAGGTTGATATAGCTTCTTAACCCTGTCTACCACATAGTTTCCTTAACACAACATCTGCATTGCTTTGAGGTTAGATAACGCATATCAATTGGACATATTAGATTAGTTTAGCGTAGGTAGTGTAATGATTAGTTTAACTCAACTCTCTTCTTTTTACTAATTTACTCATCCAAAAGAGAAGTAATCAGTTCACTAGTGTAGATAGCAAAAGTTCCTGTGTTCGACCCTGGACTTACCAGGTACCTAATTTAGTTTATACTTGGATAAAGTTAGGAAAACTTGTAACACATACTTATTCCATCACGTTATCATCAAATCATCATAGCATATCCAACAAAACAAAGACCATGTAATTTATATTTTCTCCCGGGGTCCAAAAATCAGTGGTGAGAGAAACTTTGTATTTCTTTTTACAAATGTAGCGCCCCGAATTTTCAAATCGAACCGGGCCGTTACTTAATTAAAACCATTAAAATCAATTTTAAAAGACGAAAATAAAACGAAACAAATACTTTTTTTTAATCAAAACAAAGATTTAAACGAGTCACCAAAACAAATACGTAAACAAAATAATGAAAAGAAAAGTACCTAAACGGGATCCCTAAAACAGTTTTCTAAACCAAATAAATACGACTAATAAAATAAAACGATTTAACCATAAAAGCGCCAAAATAAACGTAAAGCGGAAGCAAAAAGGTCTCCTGGTCCTCTCCGGTATGGTCACTGATTCTTCTTGTCCCTTGTCGGTCCCTTCTTACCTTTGCCTGAAATACAACACTGAAAGAATGAGTATAAAAAATATACCTAGTAAGGAACCCACTACTGATCTCACTAGGTGATCGTTAACTCTCTCTAATAACCCGTACTTTACGACACACAGTCAATTGGTTTAGTAGGAACGGTCATGTCGGAGCAATACGCCACACATGGTTGCTAACCGACCTTGCTAAAACAATACGCCACACATGCTTGTTAACTGACCCTGTCAGAGCAATACGCCACACAAGCTTGCTATCTGACCCTGTCGGAACAATACAGCACACAAGCTTGTTAACCGACCCTCGCGACAATACGCCACACAGGCTTGTCACACCGTTCCACCACCAAGTACAGCGACATTAGGCAAAGTTAACAGACACCATATCCAACAAACCAATTCAGTAAACATAGTGATCACAACAATTTAAATCCTCAAGCATCAGATAACACATATCAAAGGAACAACAGGTCATGCATAATCCATACAAACATACACAAGAACCCAAAGTTAACACCACAATGAAGGTAATTTAACCATCTTTCACACCTTATTCGCCAAAGGCATGGAGTCGGTAGAAGTATTCCTTACCTCAAGGTTACAAAAATTCCCTTAGCTCAAAATAGCCTCCAATTGACCCTAAACACACATAACTTTAATTAATAATTTCTTCTCCGAAAGAATTATTAACTAACCCTTCGATAGCTACTTCCAAACTCACCAATTAAAACGAAACCATGTCGATTTAAAGAGAAAAAACTAGAGTCAGTTGTACCACAAAACTCCAAATTGAACCTTCAATTTGATCCTTCAAACACTAAAAGAACACCCAATTAATCCAAGAAAATTTCTCAATTAAAACTTCATTGGATACTTTATAACCCAAATTAAATTCCTCCTAAAACTTACCAAACAACCATAAACAGTAGCGGCGACGGTGACAGAAGGCGGCGCGACATAGGGAAAACAGCGTCGACATGGCTCACGGCTTGACTTCGCAGATCTGAACGGTGCACGCAGCTTGGCTTGTGGATCTGGGCGGCGCGCGAGGTGGAGTCGAGGAGGCGCTAGCGACGACGACGTGGCGCGACTGACGACGATGGGCGTTCGACTGAAACGCGAAGCTTCACAAGGTGGAGGCGCAACGCGACACGACGACCCACGGCGTGGTGGAGCGATGAAGAGAAACGGAGCGCGGCGCAAACTTGGGAGGCGGGTCTGACGCGCGTGGCTTGGAAGGCTGGCTTCTCGACTGGAAGACAGATCTGACGTGCGAAAAGTATGTCGGCTCGGGCGCGACGCGAACGTTGCTCCACGGCTCGCAGCTACGTCGGCTACGGCACGGCGTTGGGCACTTCGCGATAAAAGGGCGACGACGGCTGCTCGACGCTTGGGTTGTGCGGCGAACGACGACGGAGGAAAAGGTAGCTGCGGCGGCTAGGGTTTTCAAAAGGGGAAAATGGAAAAGATGATGATGCACAGGTACCAAGGAGTTTAAATAAAATAAATAATAATAATAATAATAATAATAAATATTATTACCATCATTATTTATTTATTTATTTTATTAATTTTACTTTTTTTTTCTTTTTTCTTTTTCAAATCCCCACACTTTCCTCTCTCCTCATTAAAACTCACTTTTTCTCTCTCTCCAACCACACATAAAACAAAAACCTCAACAAAAATAATTCCAACAATTTCTCTCAAACTTAAATCCAGCACAAACAACCCAAATTAAAATTAACCAACATTTAATAAGATAATTAATAAATAAAATTACAAATTATCTTAAAATTTGGGATGTTACAACAAACATGTCTTTTAAACGTTTTTTCTCATTAACATACAAGTTAAGCACATCTCTAATCTCTAGCCACGGTAAATCGAGATGGAACAACAAATCTAGTTTGATTTGCACATGTTAGTATATCCACAAATTTCTTAAATCTCTTACCCTCCATAAACTTAAATGGCAATTCATCTACTATTACTATTTCAACCAATGCTTCCAAACAACCCTCTAAGCTAAATGACTCACATACAAGTTTTGAATAATTATTCTCAACATTGTCTTTAGGTTTGAAAGCTAATGTCATTTGTGTTCAATTTCTTTCTTTCTTTTTTTTTTTTTTTTTGGTAAGGGTACTTTTGCAATTTTCCAAACGATTCTTCAAAGTTCTAGTACCATTACGTTTCAAATGACATGCATTGAAACTCCACATTATTTGCATTTAGCATAAGGGTCTTTACGATCACCTTTAAGCCTCTCAAAGTGGTCCCAAACCATGGATTGTTTCACATTCTTCCTTCTTTTCGAGGGATTTGGAACATCTGATGTCCCATTTGAATAAACATCAATGGTTTTGATATTTGTATTGACATCCGTTTCTTCATCTCGTACATCTTTTGAAGTTTCACCTCTATGTCCGTTGAATCCATTTAAGACTCTTACAAAAGCAATGAAGGTTCATTTACTACTCAATACATTTTCACAATTAAAAATCAAATTAAAGAAAATACACCAGTCTTCACAGTGAGTCGTCAACACTAAACACACATTCATACTTCAGAGTTCAACCATATCTTATCTCAAATCTCATATCTCTTTTAAATCTACCAAGTTCACCAAAATAATTAAACAATCAACAAAAACCAAAGTCGTGCTCAGAACACCAACGACATTTCACCATCAAATTTCTAGTAATTTTCCTTCCCAAATCTCAACTACAAAAGAGAAAACTAATATCCTATCCCTCGGATTCAGCTTCAAGACCCAAAAAATTGAAACAGAGAAATAAGAACACAAATTGAAATGGAGAACAAAAATACAATAAACCAAAAACATCGAAAATGAGGATCCATAGTTTAGAAGAAAAATAAAAAAATAGTGTACCCCTCTCTATGAAAAAACTTGGACAATGCAAGAGGGTGATCCTGAATGTCGGATGGAGATGTGGACGTCGAAAGGAGATCGTAAAATTTAGGATCTGGATGCCGAAGAGAAAGGGAGATGGTCAGGCATAACGCGAAGAAACAAAGAAGACAGAAGAGTGAGGGAATTTGGACGTCGGAGAGAAAGGAGGACTATCAAACAAGAGAGAAGTTAGAAACGGGATGGGAAATGTCGAATTGGACCCAACCATCTATTTCAACCAACATCTGAACTCCGACCGACGCTTCATCTTCCTTCGACTTGTTAGTAATATATAATTAAATTTACCTTCAACCACTAGCTTAAGCTTTTGGGTGAATTGAGATTTAAGATGGTATCAGACCAGGTGGTCCAAGAGGTTCTGTGTTCAAGCCCCTGCATTGTGTTGTTCCTCCTCAATTAAATTGAATTACACAATGTTGGGCCTTTCAAATATTTCAAGCTCACAAGTGAGGAGGAGTGTTAGTGATATATAATTAAATTTACTTTCAACCACTAGCTTAAGCTTTGGGTCAATTGATGATTTAAGTAGAACTGGCCGACTTTTGTTCGATCGGTTCGATTGGTCGTTTCAGTATTCAGCCTACCATGCTCACCCATTTCTATCATGTTGATTTTCTATTTCATACACAAATAATTTGAAGGCATCTAAAACATCACTTTTATTTTTCAGCAAGTAAATAAATGTGCAGTTAGATTAATCATCAAGAAAAGTTATAAAATATCTTTGACCACTTCTAACAAGATGTCATCAAATCCATATAAATAAGAATGAATTAAATCTAAAGCCTCAAATTCCCTTAGTACAGATTTATGCTAAGTTTTTGTTATTTTAGCTTGACTACAATATTTAAATTTCTCTAATTCATTCATGTATAACTTATGAATCATTTTTTATCTACTCATGTTACTAATTATTCATTTATTCACATGACAAAGTCTAGCATGTAAAACATTAAAAGAATACAACATATACACAAAATATTTGACTTTATTCATCTCAAGATTAAGTTTAAACATGTCATTAGTGACATAACCTTTTCTCACAAAACATTATTTTTCGTTAAGTAAAAAGATCTACCTCTATTGTCTGAGTAAAGTCAGATTTGTTGAGGAGATAGCCCGAGACCAGATTCTTCCTTAGCTTTGTGGTGAACATGACTTCCTTTAGTGTGAGGGTTTTCCCAGAGGTAAACTTGAACTTCACTTCTCCGATGCAGCAACCTTCGTCGAGTGGTGATCTTCAAACATAATATTTTTACCCTTAATTTTGTTATACGCTTTGGAAAGATTAAGGTCGTGATAGACATGGCATGTTGCTTCAGTGTCTATCCACCACCCTTTGGAACCACCATCATATTTACTTATGTGACCATGGCAATTAACGGTTCTTCTATCAAGTTTGCCTGACCAGCAGGACGTTCTTGTTCTTACAATTTTTAGCCATATGTCCAGGTTTATTACAATTATAGCAAAGGAACTGTATCGTTTCTTCTTAAGGGTGCTTCTATTTCTTCAGATTCTATCGGTTGCTGGATCCTCAGTTCTAGTCTTTTCTCTTATTTTCCTTCTACTTCCATTCAGGTTTACAGTAGCTAGGGCGAACGTCCTTGGTATAAGTTTTTCTCCTTTCTTTGGTCCTACTTTCGGGCTTCCTTCTCAATCCTTAGCTGGGTTATCAGACTCTCTAAAGAAAATTCCTTGATTTTGTGCCTCAATGTATTCTTGAAATCCGTCCACAAAGGAAGCAACTTGTCAACAATAACAACAATTTGGAATTGTTCGTCAAAGGACATACCTTTGTTTTGTGGGCTATCATTTGCACCTCATAGGACTAGACCTCCACTAATATGTCATCCGTCATTTAGAACCTCAGATAACGACTGACAACATATTTCTTTGATCCAACCTCCTCGGTGTCGTACTTTTTCTGCAAGGAATCCTAGACTATTTTCTCTGTTTTCATTCTGTTGTAATAATCATACAACTCATCAATCAAACCATTTAAGATAACATTTTTGCATAAAAAAATCATTTTCTTTCCAATCAACAACCACCTTGGTTTGTTTCTTCGTAGAATTTTCTTTTGGAACATCAGGTTATTTTTAGGTGTAGGCATTAACAACATTTTTTACAATGAGGAAGAACAACAACTTTTGTTTTCATCGTTTGAAGTTGGCTTCCTCAAATTTGAATAGATGATTGAGTTCAGAGGACATAATATCGAATTGCTTTGAAGCCATCAGATCAGATTTAACGTCTTAAAATTGTTGTAACTTGAACCTCCAACAGTTAATGAACGTGAATGTTAAATCAAAATCTACAAAATAGAAACTCGTTAAAGACTGATTCGTAGAGCTCGATCTCTTTAAGACGTTTCACGGCTCTGTCCTTGTTTGTGCAAGAAGTTCTGAAAAATACCCCATCGTCCTGAGGATAAAACAGACAACAAAAAACATAATCATGATCGGTTCTGTACTGGAAACGATTGCCCAAACAAAATACCCTTTCAAAATAATTTGTTATTGCTTGGTATACAAAATAAATATTTTTTTAGAAGCAATCAAAAGCAGAGAAGGAGAAGGGAGAAGTGTTTGAAAAGAAGGAGAATTGAGATGTTTGTTGTGTTTGAGTAGAGGAGTGGAGGGAGAATTTTATAGGCATTGAGGCCCAACCGTAGAGAATGAAATGCACGACCATTCATAATACGTGCTTTCGTTTTAATAAATGTCTGCTCTGTTTATTAGATGCAAAGCTAAAGGTCCTTCTAAGATCCTTGCAAAAACTCATAAGATAGCTAACTCAGATCAAACCTAGAATCTATGATGGTCACTCTTAGATCCTAAGACAACTCAATCCAGAATTAGCTTAATCAAAACTAATCCAATGAATTAATTTTAACATCAAATTTAAAGTAAGATTTGAAAAGATAACACAGCACTAAAAGGGTTGAATAAGCACAAGAATTTAATATTGATATTCTGAATTTTCAAGAGCATTACAAGCCATTGGCCAAATGGCCATGTATGGAGTGGAAGCTCAAAAGTCATTCAAATACATTTAAATGCCAATGGAAGAAAATAAGACATAGAAACTTAAAACAAGATTGTATACTAAATTATA
Organism: Cucumis cinereus; assembly: GCA_037974625.1. NCBI lineage: Eukaryota > Viridiplantae > Streptophyta > Magnoliopsida > Cucurbitales > Cucurbitaceae > Cucumis > Cucumis cinereus. The sequence continues at coordinate 7,321,103 of JBBPDJ010000004.1, read as the reverse complement.
AATCAAATTGAAAACTAAAAATGTAGAAAGTCTTAAAGATGCCTTAAATAACTCCTCTATAATGCATCAACATTGATGTCCTTGCAGAGCACAATTGACAGCATCTTCTTCATAAAATCTGCACACTTATTTTGTCCTCAGTGTCATCTTCCAAACTATTGAACTTTTCATGTGCCATCTTTAATTTATTCTCATCTTGACTCATTGAACTAACATTGTACATAATTTTCGGCTCAAAATAATTTGTCGCTTGATGTGAATTTGCTAGCTTGTGAAGGTGTAGTGTGAAAGTCTCTTTAATCTTCTTTGTCTTTTTCTTGTAATTGCTCCTTCGGGCACATGCAAAGGTTCTATAGTTGAAGTCACATCTTCTCCCTTTCTTTTAAAGGATTTGTCCTAAAATCAAGGTCTTCATTTCCTACACCAAAAGGAGTAAAATCAACTACAATAAAAGTAAAACTTACATTATTGTACTCACCTCGAAGATCAAGTTTGTAAACATTGTCATTGATCTGCTCTATCACTTTAAATGGGCAATCTCTTCTTGAGTGAAGCTTAGACCTCCTTTGATCCGAAAACCTTCCTTTTCGTAGATAAACCCAAACTCATCACAAAGTTTAAAAATCATTTTTTTTTCTTCCTTGGTTCTGGCTTTAGACAAGTTTTTTATTCTTCTTTTCAATTATTTCTTTGATTTTCTTATACAAATTTTTTATGTATTCTGCCCTTGAAGCAGCTGCATCACTAGTAAACATATTAGATGACAAATGCAACAAATCTAAAGGAGTTAATGGGTTAAAGTCATACACAACCTCAAAAGGTGAACAATTAGTGGTGCTATATGTACTGCTCTACTGTAAGCAAACTCTACAAAAGGTAGAGTATCATCCCAAGACTAGAGATTTTTAGAAATTAGAGACCTAACCAAAGCATCCAATATCCATTAGTTTGTGGGTGACACCTTGTTCAAAACAAAACCTTAGTTCTCAATTTTTGCCACAAAAATTTTCAGAAATGACCTTAGAAACTTAGTATCTCTGTCACTAACAATGGTTTAAGGAATGTCATGCAATTTAACCACTTTCCTAAAGAATAGATTAGCTATGTTAGTAATCTATTTCGTTACATGGAATGAAATGTGCTATCTTACTAAACCTATCAACCACCACAAAAATGTCAACATGATGTCTCCTAGTTTTTTGCAATCCTAGAACAAAATCCAATCTAATGTCAATCCAAAGCTCACTAGAAACATCTAAGGATGTGTAAAGTCCATGTGGTTGTGTCTTAGACTTAGCTTCCTTACATTTGAAATATTGTTTGCACACTTTATTCACATCTTTTCACATTTTCAACCAATAAAAGTGTTCACACAACATTTTATATGTTTTAAATTTCCCAAGATGCCCTATAAGTTCTCTCCATGAGCCTTCTTCACAAGTAACTCTCGAATGGAACGTTTAGTAATACACAATTTTTCTTTTTCTAAAAAGCATTTCATCAAAGACAATATATACATCATGAAATTCAAAATTCTCAACTTTGTACAACGCAATCATATGTTAAAAACCAAGAACTTTTGCACTAAAGAAAGAAAACAATGCATACTTTCTTGACAATGCATTGGCCACCACATTATCCTTACCTTTCTTGAAGTGAATGACATATGGAAATATCTTAATGAACTCTACCCATTTAACATGCCTCTTGCTTAACTTGGTTTGACTTTTGAGGTGCTTCAAGCTTTCATGATCTGTGTAGATGATAAATTCTTTAGGCCACAAATAATGTTGCAAAACTTGCAAAGCTCTTACAAGTGCATGTAATTCCTTGTCATGTGTTGGGTAGCCAAGTTGTGCTCCATTTAACTTCTTCTCACTGAAGAACATGATAGGTCTATTTTCTTACATTAAAACTGAAGGACTAATTTGTTGTTATTGGTCTATATCTGTGGACAAAGAAATATATCTACAGTGAGCCTTTAGTGGAGTGTACACAAAGTTAACGAATATTGATTAATGTGGTTAATGAGTTTAGCCAATTAATCTAATATCATTGTAGCTTCTGATTTGCAGGTCCATAAGGTCTCTTCCAAGCTCGTAAAGGGTAATGAGGTTAATATATCTTGGATATAATTTAAAATTTTTAAATTGACTTAGGAAATTAATATAATGTATGATTACACATTATAATATAAAGTTTATATTTTAATTAAACTTTATAATAAAAATTTTATTTTAGATGTGTTTCAAAATTAATTTATGACAGAATAAAATATTTGAATTAGTTCAAATATTCATTCAATGTGAATTAGATTCATATTAAAACTATAGATTAAAATTTAATGTATATATGATACACATTAAAATTATAAGTTATGAGAGAATGTTAGATGTGAATATGATTCAAATCTTGATTCAATTAAATATAATATATTGAATTTAGTAATTAATTAATTGGATAATTAATTAATATTTTAATTTAATTCTATTTAATTAAATTAACTAAATTAAAACTATAGGTTATGTCAGAGATTTTTATTTAAATATGATTTAAATGAAATATTGATTAAATATGATTTAATTAATTATTAATTTAATTTGTTAATTAATTATTTGTTTGAATAATAATTTAATTTATTTTAATTTAATTTTAATTATAATATCCCTTAATGGAGTTGTGTTTTAGGTAACGTGGGATGACACCACGTATACCTCATTTCTCTCTAACCTCCTCTTTTTCAGGTGAAGAAGAAGAAAAGCAGAACAATTTTCTGCAATTAGTTGCAGAATGTCTGTATACTGAAGAAGAAACTTCAATCGCTCTCTGTATTTTTTTCCTCAAAAAATTTTCATATCACAAAAGGTTCCCACAAACCTTAGCCTCCATTACTCAAAGAATAGGAAAGGTTCAAAGTGGTCGTGGCTCTAATTTGATGATTTGTAGATTGAGAGACGTTGATGAGAGTAAGTCACTTTTCTATGTAATTCTAGATTTAATTTTCTAGAAGTATGTTTAGCCTTAATTTTATAGTAAATTTATTTCTATATCATTGCCAATGTATGGTATTTTTAAGTTTTAAGTTGTTTTGAGAAAATGTTCTGAAAACAGTTTTGTTGCGTAAGGGCTCTTATCCCTTAAAAAACAACTCTAATCCATATCCCACTTGCATCATATTCAAACTCAAAAGATTTTCCAAAGTTTGGCAAAACAAGACAAAGGTGCATTAGTCAATCTATCTTTTAATTCATTGAATGCATTTTCTTGTTTTTCTTTCCATTCAAATTTCACATTTTTTTTCACAAATTCATTCAAGGGTGAGGCTATGCAACTGAAATCCTTAATAAACCTTCTATACAAACTAGCCAAGCCATGAAGCGATCTCACCTCGGTTGCATTGTTTGGTGTTAGCCACTCTTGGATAGCATTTACCTTTTCTTCATCAACTTTGACCTCATATTTTCAACAATGAACCTTAAGAAGTTGGTTTGTTCTAGACAAAAACTACATTTGTTGAAGTTGGCATAAAGCTTTTCTAAGTTTAAGAAAAATGCCCTTGACTTGCAAAATATGTTCATCTAAACTTTTGGAGTAAACAAGAATATCATCAAAGTATACAACAATAAATTTTCCAATGTATTCTCTCTAAACATGATTCATTAGCCTCATAAAATTGTTTGGTGCTTTAGTAAGACCAAATGGCATAACAAGCCACTCATAAAGACCAAATTTTAATTTTAAAGTCATTTTCCACTCATCTTCCACATGCATTTAATGATAACCCCTTTTAAGATCAATTTTTGAAAATAAATTTGCACCATGTAATTCATCTAGTATGTCATCTCATCTAGGAATAGGATGTTGATTCTTTACTATTATTTTGTTGACGGCTCCTCAATCAACAAACATACTCCATGTTCCATCTTTATTGGGTACCAAAATCACCAGAACCAATCAAGGACTTTTGTTTTCTCTCACATAACCGTTGTCCATGAGTTCTTTTACTTACCTTTGAATCTCAATGGCATTGGTTGGATTGGTTCTACAAGCAACTATATTTGGAAGAGTTTGCTCGAATATGAAGTCAATTTGATATTTAATTCTTCTTTAAGAAGGCAGGCTCGTGGATGCATCTTCATGTGGAAACATGTCATTAAATTCTTGCAAAAGAGGCTTAAAAGCACTAGGCAACGCAACATAAGAGTTAGGTTCAGCCACTAAACACATTCTTTTGCATACAAGTTCAAAGTTTGGTAGTTCATTTGAAAACAAATTTCTCACTTCACATTTCTTATAACCAAGCTCACATTCTTTCTTTTTTCCTCAAAATCACTCTCTTTTCTCTTTTGATTTTCACTCACCTCTTGCTCCTTACTTTTTTTTCTCTTTTTTCACTCTCCTCTTTTTCTTTAAACTTACTTTCTTCTCTCCTCTCTTGATCTTCAAATTCTTTTTTTTCTTTTCTAATTTCAATTGATCACATTGGACTTCAAATGGAGACAATGGAAGCAAAGTAAACTTCTTTTCGTTCAAAGTAAATGTGTATTTATTCAACAACCCAATGTATGTGACCTCCCTATCATATTGCTAAGGTCGACCCAATAATATATCATCTGCATGAATTGGTACTACATCACAAAAGACTTCATCTTTATATCTTTCCAAAGTAAAAGAAATAAGAACTTGGGAGTTTGCCTTAAGTGCACCTTTGTTTGTCAACCGTTGAAGCTTGTATGATTTTGGATGTGGACGAGTAGTAAGTTGGAGTCTTTTTACAAAAAAACTACTTACCACATTGGTGCAACTTCCACTATCAATTGCCAAGCTATATGGAGTTCCTTCAATTAAGCATCTTATGTGAAATAAATTCTCCCTTTGATCTTCAACTTTTTCTTCCTTGATTTGTACGTTACGTAATCTTCTTACAACTAAGGATATGGAGTTACCTCATTCAATGTTTATGATCATGCACATCAGATTCTTCTTCAAGTTGTGCATCATGCTCATCACATTCGTCTTCTGAATCAATTATTCAATTTCTTATCACCATGATGTTTTTATTGACATAATTTTTACTCATGTTGTTGGAATTATGAAAGCATAACTGTTTTCAGTTTCTATAACAACTCTGTAACTACTTTTCTTTCTCTATAAATAGTTGATTTTCATAAACTTTTAATGAGGTTGTAATAGGAAAGATTCAGATAATTACCTTGTAATTACTTTCAACAATCTGAATAAAATCTTCTTGCTCCCGTCACAGTGGATGTAGGCCATAGTGCTGAACCACTTAATTCTGTGTGTTCATCTTCTTCTATCCTTCTTCTACTTCTTCCTTCTTGCTTTCTTTTCTTCTCATTCCAAGCTTCCTATTTTCTTTGTGTATGTTCTGTGAACTGAGTTATTTTACACATAAGAAATCAAACCCATTTTCTGTTTGGGCTTTTTACACAATAAAGTGCAATGTGTGTTGGTGCTTTGTATACCTCACACGTGGAAGCCATTGAGGTTGAAAGTTTGCCACTTCAAATTGGTATCAGAGCAACTGGCATTGCAAGAAATTAGTTCTTGAAAATTCAAGATTTAGTTTCTTGACTCAAAGATGGCAGTAGCAAGATTTGACATTGAGAAGTTTGATGGCAAGGGAGATTTCGAGCTTTGG
>JBBPDJ010000004.1:7219831-7315341 GCA_037974625.1 Cucumis cinereus | reverse complement strand
TTTTAGAGAGTTTTTCCTTTGTGTGATTTAAAATTCAAAATATTGTGACGGTTGGATCCTAACCCGTGGAAAGGATCAGATTTACTCTTGAACCCGAAAAAGGAGCAAGGTAGCGGTTCGGCTCTAATTCGTGGAAAGAGTCAAAAGAAGGTTTTCAATCAAAATCCCAAGAGGTGCTTGGGAAAATGGATGTAGGTCGAGTTTGACCGAACCACGATAAAATTACGGTGTCTTCTTCTCTACCTTTTTTCTAATTATTTTTGCATTTAATTTTTAGTTACATATTTTTTGTTGGTTGAAATTGATTGTATGCTCTATTACACCCTTTTATCAATCTTGTTATTTAGCATAAATTAGTTAGAGTTTTTATTTTAATTTTAAAATTATCTAATTAGTTTAACTTGGGCATATTTATTAAAAAGTTTAATTAAACAATAGAAACATTAAATCATCATAACTCATAATTTCAAGAAACCTCGTAAAATGTGCAAAACGTGCTTAGGCCCTATAACAGTCAAAACATGTTTAAACAATTATGAAAGTCATCAAAATCATCTCATTAAACATAAATAGGGTCGAACATATTATAAAACATGCTTATTTCGTAAACAGGCATTGCTTCGTAAAATGTGTTAATAATAATAATAATAATAATAATAATAATAATAATAATGAGCAGTAGTAGTAGTAAGAGCCTATAAATACAAAATAAATAAATAAATAAATTTCTTTTCTTTTTCTTTTTTCTTTTCTTTTTCTTTTCCTTTTATTAAAACATTATTTTATTTATTTTTAAACAAAACTACAAAACTAACTTTTTACCAATTCTTAAACAAAATTACTCAATTACCAATATAAAAAATTACTAAAATGCCCATCAATATTTTAATAATACTTTTACAAAAAACAACTTAATAAATAAAAAGTAGGGTATTACATGACCAATGTCCGGTCATACCAGATTGGTAGCAAATTTATTCATCATCTTTTGTATTTTTATTTTGTGGAGCTTTTCCTTTATGATCGTCGTTTCGTGTGGTTCTTTTGAAATTTGGATGATTAGAACGACCACTACGAAAATAATAATTATTTCTTCCTCTGCCATGGTCTCTACCTCGACCACGACCACGACCACGACCCCGTCCATGGTTAAAATTCACAACATCAGCTTCAAGGAATAGTGTTGTTCCAGTTGGTCAGGATCCGTGTTTTTCATCAACAACTCGTTGTTTTGTTCGGCAACAAGAAGACATGAGATGAGTTCAAAATATTTTTTAAAACATTTCTCTCGATATTGCTGCTGTAGGAGCATATTCGAGATATGAAAAGTAGAGAATGTCTTTTCTAACATGTCTGCGTCAATAATCTTTTCTTCGCATAACAACAATTTTGAACAAATTCTAAATAGTTCAAAATTGTAATCACTTACTGATCGAAAATATTATAGCCTCAAATGCATCCAATCATAACGAGCTTGAGGAAGATAAACTAGTTTCAAATGATCATAGCTTTCTTTCGATTTACTCCATAACATATGGGGATCTTTTACCGTTAAATATTCTTATTTCAAATCCTCGTAAATGTGATGACGAAGAAAAATCATGGCTTTCGCCTTTTCTTGATTGGTCGTTGCATTTTCTCTCTTAATTGTATCTCTGAGGTTCATCGCATCGAGATGCATCTCAGCATCAAGAACCCATGGCAAATAGTTGCTACCATTAATGTGAAGAGCCGTAAATTCTAGTTTTGCAAGATTTGTCATGGTAACACTATCATAAAATATTATAATTATATTAGGAATTTAATATACATTAAATATACAAAATAACATTAATTTTTATTAATTATAATAAAGTAAAAGAAAATATGTCATACCTTTTGGACATACCTTCGACGTAGGAGACGGCTCGAACTCGTGCTGATAACATGTTGTGAAAAATGAAGGACAACAGAAACACGAATATCGAAAAAATAATATTAAAATAAAATAAAGAAAAGAAAAATAAGAAAATAAGAAAAATAATAATATATTTCTAAAAAATCTCCACTCAAGGTTCTCCATTTCTCCCATTCATTTGGATTTCTCACTAATGTGTTTGTATCAGACAAATGCCACCAAAAGCCAATATTAATAGGCAATTTGGCATGCATGAGGTGCGTACATAGACACTAACCACAAGGGAATAGATGACACATGATTAACATATGTGGTAATGGAAAAATGTCACATGACATTTTGGTTACTAAACATTATAATGAGGCATCTATATTTATCAATATTTATAATTATTTATCAATATTAAATCCAAAAAATCTTTTACTATAGTTTTTTTACTATTTTTAAATATAGCAAAATAAACCAAAATATTTCTAAAATATAGCAAAATATCACAATCCATTTACGATGGACCGCGATAAACTATCTATATCATGATATACATATATAATAGTATATCTTGGTCTATTGTAGTGATAGTTTGTGATATTTTGTCATATCTATAAATATTTTCAAAACTTTTGTCATTTAAAATAATTTTCATTTTTTTAGAAAAAAAATATTACACATTAATTTAAATATTAAATAAAAACGATAATAACATTGCAATTTCTTTTTAAATTAAGGCTATATAAACTTATTTCACCTCTATAATTTATTCTTGGTTTGTTATCTAGATTTTAAAAGTCAAGCTAAATTTTAAATATTTTTTAAAAACTTATTTTTATTTTTAAAATTTCAAAGATGCTAATACTACAAGAAATTAAGTGAAAAATAGACTTAATTTAAAAAAAGAATATAAATAAATAAGTTCTATAAGTAAAAATTTCAAATTTCAGATATTTTCCATTTCACTATCTCTTCCAAACTGAGCTCCACTCTACATTCCCTTCATATAGATAACCTGACATCAATGCATATCCATAATGGAATTGGAGGTTACCCTAACTTTTCTTCTTCAATTCTTCAATCTTTACATCTAATTGCTACAATCTCTGCTCAGCGCTTTCATGTAAGTTCAACCTTTTCTCCAATGCATGTTCACATAACTCGTTTGGTTTCCTTTAAGCTTAGGACCTTAGTTTGCCCCTATCAAGTTTTGTAATTCCTTGTGGTGTATATGTGTAGAATTTGGAATGAAAGTTGGAGAATATCGGATTGGTTTTACGAAAAAATTTATCCTGAACGAATCTGTTAGTTGTTGTGTTTGAATAAGCTTTTATAACTGCATCTAGTGTCTTTTCGTTTGAATATTTTTTTCATCTCAAAAGTATTTGTTCTCTTCCTTCATTTCTAGATTTTTCTATTTATTTGTTCGGTTTTGTGCAGTTTGTTTCTTAAGAAGGATTTGGGTTTTACACACATTCATTTTTAATGCGTAACTTTGCAATTTGACATGTTAATACCAATTAGATAACTTAAAATCAATATCGAAAATGAGATGAGTAATTCATGTATTTTGTGATTGTGTGGTGGCTTCCCTTTTTCAATATCAAATCCTCAATATGACCCAGTCTCTTTGTGTTCATCATTCTTGAATTAATCGAATGTTCATTTGGACTTCTTGGACTCTGGAACCATATTCGATAACATAAGGTTTCCATTTCAAAATCAATTGGCAATGAGAGGAGCAACACATGTCTTTTATAAAAATTGTGATATATCTCTGCTTTTCCAATTTGGGATCCTCAACAAAATCTAATCTAATGTATTCTTTCTTCTATCTTTAAGGGTTATGGCAACATGTCTATCTATGACTGCTATGAAAGCAGATAGAGCCTGTATATTTATTTATATACTTATAATGTTTGCTTTCATTATCTTTGATTTTTATGCCAATGTATCTACACTTGCAATAAAAAAAATAAAAAAACAGATAGAAGCCTGAACATTGGTTTGTGATTTGACCTTTTTTGGAGAGGGCATTTGTTAAGTGTATATTTGTATGGAAAACTCTGCAGGTTGATTTTTGGAAGCGTAGTGAACAACATATACTTACAACCGAGGTGTTGTGGAAGTAATTTCAGATGGACAGTGAAATGCGCAGACAATGAAGTTGTTGAGAAATCCAGACGTGATGGGCTTTATGTTGATAAACGTGGAAAATTTAGAACCTTCAATCGCAAAAGATTGTCAAGAAAACGATGTAAGATATGCTACAAACTGGAAACTCTGTTTAGTACTTTAGTTTTGGCTTATATTATCTCTATTAAAATTGTCACTTTGTCCAGGTGGTTCCTTGAGGGGACGAGGATGGAAGTATGGATCTGGTTTTGTTGATGGAATCTTCCCTGTTTTGGGCCCTCTTGCTCAGCAGATTATGGACTTTGTAAGGGAAGAAGTAGATTATATGGGACTCTGGGATTCTCTTGACACACTACCTGCCACTAATTCAACTTGGGATGATATCATCAGTGTAGCTGTGCAACTTCGTCTCAATAAGAAGTGGGGTCCAATCATATTGGTAGGAATTTAATCTGATGCTTTAGTCATACAACAAACCAAATCCAAGGCTTCCTCAATTTCTTTGCTTCTTTTTTCTTTCAATAGTTTTATGCTTATAGTTTAGTTAGACGGTAAGACACATAGTTATGCAAATTCATGGGATGAGAGAAGTTCATGCTAGCTGGACACAGTAATTAAAATGGATTAAACAAAATCTCAGGTCATAGCATGCTTTCCTTTTGTGTATGAATATTTTGAATGGATTAAACAATTGTCAGGAGAGAGAGAAGGGGAGAGTGAGAGAGAGAGAGAGAGAGAGAGCCTTATGTTCATCAAAATGTCTTTGTGCTTTGTGCAACTTGTGCTTATACTTGTTATTGCTGCTGAAATTCTATAGATATGTGAATGGATATTGAACAAGAGTACCTTCCGACCAGATGTGATTGTGTACAATCTACTTATGGATGCTTATGGGCAGAGATCACTGTATAAGGATGTAGAATCTACATACTTAGAACTTCTTGAATCTCACTGCATTCCAACAGAAGATACTTATGCACTTCTGCTAAAGGCCTATTGCAAATCTGGATTGCTAGAGAAGGCTGAAGCTGTCTTTGCTGAAATGCGAAAGTATGGCCTTTCACCAAGTATGTTTATTATTCATTAGTCATCCGCTACGAGGAAGCTAGTATAGAACTTTAAGAATACAATTAATATTATAACATTTGTTGTTGTTGCATGTGTGTCGATATTGAATTTCTCTTCAAAGATAACTTTTAGTCATACAAAAATATGCATACAAATTGCTAACTTTATTTTTAGGGGATATGCACACTATTTCCTTTTTGTAGCTGATAGGCTATCATCACTTATATGATACTTTTCTTTTCATTTATCATTATTCTTCTTTCTGTAAATATATTGATGATACTTTGAAAGTCATAGGACAATATTGCTACAATTGGCATGAGAAATTGAATTTTTGCCTTGCAAGATGACTTAACAGAAACGAAAAAGAAAATTGAAATTTATTTCAACATACAGGTGCAATTGTGTACAATGCTTATGTTGATGGATTGGTAAAGGGTGGAAACAATGTCAAAGCAGTGGAGATCTTTCATAGAATGAAGAGAGATGGCTGCCAACCCACTACAGATACGTACACGATGTTAATAAACGTATATGGAAAGGTGAGCCTAAACAGGTTAAAGTTGAGAACTCTTTTATCTGCATTTGAATTTCGTTGGCCTATTGTTTTAGTACAGGTATGAAAAATTATATCTAGCTTACTGAAGTGTTTAAATTCTGTTTTTGGGTTGCAATGATTTCTTCACGATACTTTATTATTTTAGTTTCTTTTAATATTATTATTGTTTTATGTCACAATATTTAAGCAAATAATTGGTTATTCTTCTTTCCTTTTCATTTTCTGAATCTGGATTTAACTTAGTTAATTTAGAAACAGGGATAGTTGAACTTCTTTGTTCATTTTGAAATATTAATATTTTTTATTTCACTTTTCATGAAAATCAAAATGAATAAGGAAAAGGCATTTTGAATTACTAACTAGTTAATGGGAAGATTTATCTGGTTTTTGGTTGGGACCTTGATTTGATTAAACCTTATTATGGCATAGGAAGTCAATTCCTCAAACCACACTGTTGCAGATTCACCATGTCTGGTTTAGACTGAGTTCAATTCAGGTTTCTTTAATGCATCCGTAAATTTAGAACAAATGGAATAAGCAATCTTCTACATTACACACAAAAAAAAAAATTTAAAACACTTATGGCCCGAATGCAAGTCAGCAGTAGTAGGACAAATCGGTTTATCTGATAGAAATCCACTCTTCAATTTCTTCATCCTTTTAAGACTCCTCTCAAGCTCAAGTCTCATGAAGCATTATGAGAGGACCAATATTGAGGATGGCCTAACGCCTACTCTTCCGAAGAAAATCTCCAAATCCACCAAGAAAAAGTGCCATATTTCTGTACATAAGGTGGTTGACAATCCTTGGGCCATCCCTTTCAAATGGGAGGGAGACACCATTCTCCAGTTAATTAGGTGTGACACACCGTCCAAACTTGGTCCTTACATTTTTCTGTATGAAGTTTCTAATTTTCTTCTCAATTTCAAAGACAGCGTTGTTCGGAATAGGAATAAGTAGGAAACTTCAAGAAAACCAACTAGTTATGAGCAGTGTTTTTTAAAGCTCAAGGCGCAGTGCAATGGTCTTTTGGAGCTTAAGCGCAAGACACAAAAAAGTACGGGCTTTATTTTGTGAAGCGCACTATTTATAAAAATACTACAATAAAAAGAGAAAAATAGTTGAAGTGGAAATATGAAGAAAAAAAGAAGCCCAAGACACAAGAAATTTTGCATTTTGGCTTAGTAAATTTGATTGTTTTAGTTAATAAAGAAGGAAAACCCTTAATTATTACTATTTTTTTTAACAATAATGAAAAAGCCCCAAGACGCAGGGCTTTGTGCCTTGGAGCTTCACAAAAGGCACATGTCTGAGGCGCGTCTTATTTTGTGAGCCTCCCCTTTTCGAGGTGAGGCACCAGACCTAGGCCTTGAGCCTAGGTGCACACCCGAGAGGGCTTTTTAAAACACTAGTTATGAGAAAAAGGAATGAGTAGGAAACTTCGAGAGAACCAATTACTTAAAGTAATCCACTCTCTTTTAAAGAGCCAAGCATGCTTCGGTTGTCGAGCCTATAAGAAATCCTTTCCAAGTTTCCAACACAAGATGTGAAAATTTCTTGGGCTTAGGAGTACCTAGCAATGAAAGCTCCAAATTTTAAAGAAAGCAGTCCCCTGTTGGGCATCCAAAATCCTCAATCGCTTGCCTGACCTTTTGAATGGAAGAATGAATACACCACACCAGCCACAATAAATTTAGCTCTCTTAAGACCTGAAGCTTCTTTAGAGATATACAATCCTGAGCAAAAGCACTAGAATCTACTGTAGTATTTATGCGTGTTGAAATTTCTATATTATTGAATAATCATAATAATTTAGAGTACATAATGATCTTTTACATAGGGAATAAATAGACCTCAAAGAAACCAGAAAAGGAAAATTCATAAATGGAAAATACCAAAAACCTAGAAACATAGATCCTCATTTGGAGATCTATAACAAAACCTACAAAGAATAAAACAAGAACTTCAACAGAAACCCACGAAGAACGAAACCAAGAGCTTTTGGGAGAGAAACAAAGATCCTCGTATAGAGATCTATAACACACCTACGAAGAACGAAACAAGATCTTCTGGGCAAGAACAAAGATCCTCATGGAGAGATCTATAACGAACCCATGAACTACTAATTTGAAAACATAACAAAGACTGTGGACACATATCTGGCCGTACGACAGATTTGGACGGTAGCAGCAGTATCGACAGCGGAAAAAAACGACTTCCCCGGCGGCGGTGGTTTTGGTGACAGCGGAGGTTTCAGTGGCGGCGGTAGTTGGTGGTGGCAACTATGGTTGAGGCGGGGTAGTGCAAAAACTAAGGTTATCTTGCACCATTCACACCAAACTAATTTGGGTTAGAAGAGAGCACAGGCAACTGAGATGCGGCTAACAACTATACTAAAAACTCTAATGGGCGAATAAGTCTGCCTTCGTCGACGATCGATGAAGGCAGAGAATGGATAAAATATGGCGGCTAGGTTCAACGAGACAAGACCTAAAGCTCTGATACCATGTTGAAATTTCTATATTATTGAATAATCATAATAATTCATAGTACATAATGATCTTTTACATAGGGAATAAATAGATCTCAAAGAAACCAGAAAAGGAAAATTCATAAATGGAAAATACCAAAAAAGAAAATAATAATGGAAAATATTAATAATCCATAAATCCTAATTTTCCTTTTCAACAACGTGGATTTCAAATTGGTTTTGATTTTTAATATTTTCCCTCGTAGCCTAATAATCATAGGTTTATGCAGGAAAGTAAGTCCCATATGGCACTAAACATATTTGCGGAAATGAGAACTCAAAGGTGCAAACCTAACATCTGCACCTTTACAGCCTTAGTAAACGCACTTGCTAGAGAGGGACTTTGTGAGAAAGCAGAAGAAATATTTGAGCAAATGCAAGAAGCTGGTTATGAACCTGATGTCTATGCCTATAATGCCCTCATGGAGTCATATAGGTAAAACTAATCTGGTACGATCTTCTTTTAGATATAGTCTTCATTCTTGAAGTAAAGTGTGTATTCACTTTTCACATCAAAATGGTCGGTAGTACTTTGAAGGTCTGACTGCCATATGGACATTGATGACTAGTAAGCTTCAGTAGGCAGTTGAATTCGACTTTCCTCTTCTTACAGTCATAATATTTCTGACAATCCTTGTACTCTTTTTTTTACAAATTTCCTCTGCTTTTTTTACGCAACATGCTTCGGTTAAGAACAATTTAGAAGAATTGCTTGTAAATTTGATGTTTTGTGCTTAGGCTTTATGTTTTCATGGATAGAAAATTTTAGATGTCTGTAATAGCCCTTCGATTAATTTTTTCTTTACTAAAAAGTGTACTGTCTTGGCCATTTGCAGTCGTGCTGGTTTTCCATATGGAGCTGCAGAAATATTTTCTCTCATGCAACACATGGGATGTGAACCAGATAGAGCATCATACAACATCATGGTGGATGCATATGGAAGAGCTGGTCTTCATGAAGGTATGTAAACTCAAGTTACATTTAGTAATTCTTTTATTGATAATTAATTCATTATAACATCAAGGTTTGCACTCATTGCAAAATCCATATTATATGTTATAAAAGATTTGGTATTAGAAGCAAAGAGAACCAACTGAAATTATGTATGGTGCAATATAGTAAGGCTGCATCCACTGACAAGGGAAGGATCGAAATGTAAAACCATGTTTAAATTGAACTATCCTATTCCTTTTTGGGTTTTGTGGGGTGCGTGCAATCTTATGGTTTGTGAGGAGGGTGGAATAGTAGAGTGTTCAGAGGAGTGGATGGGGATCCGTCGGAAGTTTGGTCCCTCGTTCGATTTATGTTTCTTTGTAAGCTTCGATTTCGAAGACTTTTTGTGACTATTCTATCGGCATTATTTTGCACAATTGGAGTCCCTACTTGTAAAGGAAGTTTCCTTTTTTGTGGGGGTGTTTGTTATAAGCTGTGTATTCTTTTATTTTTTCTCCATGAAACTTGTCCTTTTCATCAAGAAAAGAAAAGAAAAAATTGAACTATCCTGTTCCGGCCATTGTTTTTTCACCATTTTCTTCCAGCTCCTAACCAACTCCCATCATTTTCTTCATCCTCTTGTTATGGTGCTTTTCTAACTCTACTCTTTATGCACTTTAGATGCACAAGCTGTTTTCGAGGAAATGAAACGAATCGGGATAACCCCAACAATGAAATCCCACATGCTTCTTTTATCCGCTTATTCAAACGCTGGGAATGCAGCTAAATGTGAAGATATAATTGGTCAAATGCATAAATCAGGTCTCAAACCAGACACATTTGTGATGAACAGTATGCTTAATCTATATGGACGTTTAGGCCAATTTGGAAAAATGGAAGATCTTTTTTCTACCATGCAGAAAGGACCATGTAGAGCAGATATCAGCACGTACAACATTTTGATCAATGTATATGGACGAGCAGGCTTTGTGGAGAGAATGGAAGAGCTGTTTCAATTGCTTCCAGCCAAAAATTTAGAACCCGACGTTGTGACGTGGACTTCACGTATTGGAGCTTATTCAAGAAAGAAGCTTTACAAAAGATGTTTAGAATTATTTGAAGAGATGATTGATTCTGGTTGTTATCCAGATGGAGGAACAGCTAAAGTACTTCTCTCAGCATGTTCAAGTGAAGAACAGATTGAACAGGTTACTAATGTTGTTAGGACAATGCACAAAGATGTGAAAACTCTTTTGCCTGTCTGAATTTTTAATCCTTTCCCATATTTGTACATTCTTATGTTTCAATAGAATTAAAATTCAATTTAAAGTTACCTTTGATCTCCCTCACAGTTAAAAAATAAAATTAGCCGAAATTTTTGCAAGTGCAGGTTATCTGTTCTTTTGTATGATAACAATTAATTTGAATTCCTAAATCTATCGATGATCTGAGTCAATACTATGCGAGTTTGTTTAGAGTTCTTCAAAGGTGTGTTGGAATGTTTAGATAAGTTTGTTTGTGTAAGTTATGTGTTAATTTACCTATATTAACATAGCTTTAACTGTTAAAGTGGTGGTGGATGGATTGATTGAGATCGACATTGGCACGGCCAGAATCCTCCAATAGAAGTTGAGTTTGATTCTTTAGAGGTTGGCTTCTGAATTGTCAAGACATTGATTTGTCTGAAGTTGATTTTTTTGTGAAGGAGGCTCTTGGCTTACTATTTTTGTAATTACTTTCCATTTTGTAAGGTTTTTAGAGAGAAGAACAAAGTTGTGCATAATCTTGCATCTCTGCTTCCTCTTTAAGGTCTTCTTGGTTTTGGAAAGATGATTTTCCAGTTGTTGTTCTCCCTCCTATTCTTGAAAGGGGTTGATGGTTCTTTGTTGGTTGGTGGTTAGTTTGGTTTGTATGCTTTTAGTTTTTTTTCTTTTTTTTTAACTATTAAAGATATATCTTTCGTCAAAATGTCAAAGAAATTGGCAGGTTTGTTTGGATGATTTTGAAGGCCAATACTTGTGTGTATCTCAAAGATAAGAGGTTAGTTTTTAGTTTTTATAATTTTGACGGCCAATAGTTGGGTGTATCTTAAAGATAAGAAGTAAGAAGAATTTGTCGTGTGATAAATTATCATTAAACAATTTGAATTTGGTAGGATGCACAAAGATTTATGCAGTACAAGAAGCACCTAAAATTTCTATTTCCAATCATATTTAGGTTTTTTTTTTCTTATTACATCTCCATCCTCTTTTAAAATATATTCTTAGCACATAAACTTTTAGATTTTTTATGCGTTTTTTTTGGCTCACATAAAATTCTCATGTGTTGATGAAAAAATTCTAAAATGGTTTTTTCTTTAATTAAATGTACTACGTTTGTATGGTTTTAAAACAAATCAGTTTATTTTAATTACTAAAAACGCTTCCTGATTTAAGATTAACAATGCATTATGACCACTGAGGCGTTGAGATCAGCTAATGACTATTGAGGCGTTACGTGTTGAAAGGTCCGTTGATGTGTTAATTAATTGAGGTGTTGAAGTCAACTATTGATTATTGAGGCGTTACACAATAATAACATGATTGTTGAACTCAATCTCTATATAAAGAGCTTTTCCACTGCTAATTTGAACACCAGAAAACATATCTCAGAAAATTCATATCTCACAAAGTTCTCTCCACACTTTTTTCTCTCTGTTTTTGTTTTTGAGCTAAATCAAAAGAGTGTTGGTATTCCAATTGGTTCCGGTGCGGCTCCAATTGAGCTTGATTTTTTTATCCTGAAGCGACGTGACATTATCATAACTGTTTGCACTCTGAGTAGAGCCGTAAAACATCTTAAAAAGAGCGTGATTCGAGACTCAGCCTTCTTCCTAACAAGTTTCTATTTTGCATTTTTTGGCCCAATACCCTGGGTGTTCAAACTCAAGTGACGAGATCTAAGGGACAAGATCTAGACGTTTCATCACCAGTCGTTCATCTTAACACATTATCATTTCAAGTGTTCAAGTTCACCGCATAGAATTTCCATTTGCCGACCAATTTTTCAAGTGTTTTGTCCAGGCGTTCAACATTTGTCCCAACGCATTATTTTCTTTCAATCCTAGGCGTCTAAAATCAGACACATACTTTTGTCTCAATACATTGTTTCCAGTACCAGTTTCAACAGTTTTAAGACAATTTCTTTCTGCTACACGATGGTCGGTTCAACACAAAATGACTTTCTGTCCATCGATCTCAACCGTTCATTCTGATCGAATGAGCACACCTCAAATGATGGAAACAAAAGATGTTATTCTTCCTAACCATGAAAAAGTCACCAACGCATGCACCACTAAGAAGTCAGATGTTCCAAAAACTGATCCAACCGAGCAACAAATCAAAGATGTCGACGCGTGGAAGGAAAATAATTTCATTTGCAAAAATCTTATATTAAATGGTTTTACTGATGATTTGTATGACTATTATAATATGATCTCTACAATAAAAGAAGTTTGGGATGCCTTACAGAAGAAGTATGACACCGAAGAAGTTGGTTCGAGGAAGTTGGATCGAAGATAAGATTTCTCACAAAATAAGAGTGAATGTATGGTTATAGATAAACAATTCCAAGTTGCTATTTTAATTGATAAATGGAAGGATTTTAAAAACATGTTGAGGCACAAGAGCAAAGAATTTTCTTTGGAAAGTCATATAACACGCTTGAGGATTGAGGAGGTGGCTCAAAGACAAGACTAGAAAGAAGAGGTGAACGTCGTTCCTGGAAGGACTTCCACTATCGTTCTGAAACCTGGATTGACGTCAAAGGGGAACAAAATGAAAGTTCAGAATTAGGGTCCCAACACAAGAAAAAATCAAAAGAATCAGAAACCTCAGTCCGAAAGTACGATACAATTTCTCTACTACAATTTTAATAAGCTTAGTCCATTAGCTAGAATTGTAGGAACAAGAATTGTCCTGCTGTGCAAGCAAATCTGACAAAGGAAGAACATTGTGCTATGAACACATAAATAAATGTGATCGGGGGTTCTGAAAGTTGATGGTTAGACAGTGGGGCCATGCACCATGTCTGTCATGACCTTAATCTCTTTAAAAATTAAAATGAAACTAAGAACAAAAATATACTTCTAGGGGATCACCACACAACCATGATTGTTGGAATCGGCGAAGTGGAGCTAAGTTCACCTCTGGCAATATCGACATTATGAAAGAAGTTCTACATACTCCAAAGATAAGGAAGGATTTGGTCTCTATCTATCTCCTCAACAAGGTAGGTTTTACTCAAACTGTAGGAGGTGATTTATTTACTGTCACTAAGAATAATGTTTTTGTGAAAAAGGGTTATGCAACTGATGGAATATTCAAACTTAACCTGGATATGAATAAAACTCAATCTTCTGCTTACATGTTGCGTTCTGTTAATGTTTGGCATGCTAGACTTTGTCATGTTAATAAACAGATAATTAACAACATGAGTAGATTGAAATGATTCCTAAATTATCCATGAATGATTTTGATAAATGTGAATATTATAGTCAAGCTAAGATAACTAAGACTTCGCATAAATAAATTTGTAATTAGGAAATTTGAGCCTCTAGATTTAATACATTCAAACTTATATGAATTTGATAGCATCTTGACTAGGAACGATACAATATATTTTATTACTTTTATTAATGATTGTTCTAATTACACTTTTGTTTATCTTTTGAAAAATAAAAGTGATGTTTTTTTATATGTTTAAGCTGTTTGTAACTGAAATAGAAAATCAGTTTAATTGAAAAATTAAGAGACTTCGTCGTAATAGGGGAATTGAATATGATTCAGTTACTTTTAATAACTTCCATAACACACATGGATCGTACATGAGAAACAACACCTTATTCTCTTGAAATGAACGATAAAGTCGAAAGGAAAAATATAACTCTATCTGAATGAGTAGTTGTTACTTACTTAATTTAGAAGCTGCACCATTTTGGTGGGCTGTTATTATTCAAACGGTGTGTTGTGTTCTTAGTAGAATTCAAAATCTAAAAATATAACTTCACCTTACAAAGTTCTTAAGAATAAGAAACCAAACTCGTTATATTTCATAATTTAGGGGTGTCTAGCCTATGTTAGAATTCCATATCCTAAAAGAATAAAACATGCCAGTAGAGCTTGTGAATGTGTCTTTATATGGTCCGCAGTAAATAATAAAGCCTATAAGTTGTATGACCTAGTAAATCAAATGATTATAGAATCAAATGATGTTGACTTCTTTGATGAAAGATTTTTCTTCAAATCAAGAAATAGTGGGGGCTCGAGTTCTAATAATCTGATTAGTAGGGGCTCAATTTCTAGTAGTCTACCTTTAGTTAGAAATCAAACTTTGAATGAGGAAGTAGATCCATAACCTAGAAGGAGCAAGAGAATTCGTATCATTAAAGACTTTGGAGACGACTTCGAAACCTACAATGTAAAATAATATCCTAAGGATCTAAATGAAGCCTTGTCCTCAATAGATGTCAACTTATGGCAAGAAGCAATTAACAATGATGTAGATTCTCTTATGTCAAATAAAACTTGGCATTTAGTAGACCTATCCCTGGCTGCAAAGCAATAGGATGCAAATGGATTCTAAGAAAGAAACTCAAACCTGATGCAACAATATACAAGTACAAGATCATACTTGTAGTGAAAAATTTTAGACAAAGAAAAAATATAGATTTCTTTGACACTTTCTCTCCAATGACTAGAAACACCTCAATTAGAGTATTGACCCATATAGCAGTTCTAAACAACCTCCTAGCACATTAAATGGATGTAAAGACCGCTTTTCCTAACAATGAATTAGAATAAGAGGTTTACATGGAACAACCTAAAGGTTTCATAGTTCATAGTCAAGAGAATAAAGTCTGCAAACTAGATAAAACTCTCTATGGTTTGAAACAATCTCCTAAGCAATGGCATGAGAAATTTGATAATCTAATCATTTCTAAAGGATTCAAAGTCAATGAAAGTGACAAATGCATCTACTATAAGTTTAAAAATAGTTTATGCACTATTACATTCTTATACGTAGATGCTATGTTAATCTTTGGAACAAACATGCACGTCATAGATGATGTAAAATCAATGTCAGTGCAAATTTTGATATGAAAGACTTAGGAGAAGCTAATGTAATCTTAGGCATAAAAATCACTAGGTCAGAAAATGGAATTTATTTGGACCAATCTCGTTGCTTAGAAAAGATTCTAAAGAAATATAATTACTTTGACAATAAATCAGCATGTACTCCTTACAACTGTAGTGTAAAGTTGTTCAAGAACACTGGTGACAGTGTTAATTAATCATAGTATGCGAGCATTATCGACAGTCTCTGATATGTTGTTGATTGCACTAGACCTGATATAGCTTATGTTGTATTATTACTATGTAGGTTTACAAGCAAACCTAGTATGGAGCATTGGAATGTTGTAAAAAGAGTTGAGATACTTAAAAAAAATCCAGAATCTAAGATTACATTATCAAAAGTTTCTCATTGTTCTGGAAGGTTACATCGATGTAGATTGGAACTCTCTCTCCGATGATTCTAAGGCTACTAGTGGTTATATTTTTAATATGGCAAGTTGAGTTGTATTTCAAAAAATAAGTCATTTTAGAAAGAGTTGAAGTGTTTGAAAATCATCCAAAATAGCTTAAAAGTGCATTTTAAACAGGTTTTTAAAAGTCAATCCAAACATGCAGATCCTAAATGAATTATTTTAAAATTACAACAACCAAAATTGGAAGGATGACACTTGAACCTTCTTCTAATTTTTTTTATTCTATAGATTTGAAAAAATAGGACAAATATCAATTTATATCCCTAAAGTTCGTAACTTTGAGAGATGTATCAATTTAAATCATAAACTAATAGTTGTAAAACAAAATGAGGTTAAAATTGATATATTTATGTAAGTTTAAGGTCTAAGTTGATACACTTGTAAAAATCTAGAGTTTAAATTGATAAAATTATTAGTTTTAAGTTTAAATTATAAAAGCTCTAAAATTTAAGATTTAAATTGATACAATTATTAGTTTAATGTTTAACTTGATCCAAACTAGATACAAATTAAAATTTTTGTTAAAAGAATAATTTGAAAAAATGGAAAAGAGGCCCCACAATTTTAGGTAGCAAACAAAGGCACCGATCACCAATTATGAGTTTGTGGGTTTGTTGTTGACACATTGACCCACCACCTTGCGGCCTTCCGTTTCATTCTTCCATGTGGGATTTGCTTTCCCAACCTCTAATTTTCACCATTTCTCTTTTAGCTCTTAATTTTGCGACAATCTCAATGGAAATATATAGATGTTTATAGATATTTTTAAAAAATTATATTAAAAAAAACAAAATTGACAAATAAATATTTTATTATTTTTAAATAAGTAAGCATAATCTATGATACATTTTTATTAGATTTTTCTACAAATCTATTGAAAATATTGATTCACCTACCGTAAACTTGTCAAACTTGTGAGAAAATATAGTAGAAATATGAAATTTAATACTATGAATCATAAGTATTCCATATTCACTTCCTTTATTTTTCAGATTAATGCTTATGAACCCACATCCAAAATATGAGATGAAATTGACCCAAAATACGTAAAATGCAAATTATATACACACACATAATTTTATATGTATATATATATATATAGACACACACACGAGCTTACCCACCAAACCTACTGTGCTGTGAGGTGACATTGATCTTAGATATCTCATAAAAGTCCCTTTCAAGAAACTGTTCTTTTAGAGGCGACGGCAACCCAAAGCATTAGCTGCAAAACAAGCTTCCGTTCTGAAAAGGGTTTTTACACAACGCTCTAAGCTTCATCAATGGCGTCCAGATTGGTTTGGGCTTCAAGAGCTGCTTCTTATCTCAGGATCTCGATTCCCTTCAGAGGGTTTGCTTCTGGTGAGCCCAACCCCACGTTTTTTCTTTTTAATGTACTGATTTTCCACCATTCTTTCTCATTTTATATTAATTTCATCTTAACGAAACGCAAGTAAAACTGATCGATCCACTTTTGGCATTGAAAGATCTCGGTTTCCAATGATGGGTTTTGTTTCTCTTTGCTGTTTGTTTGATCAATGGCAGACTCTTTTCAAGAATTGCAGGATTTGTCTCCTTTTTTGTATGGGTGTCACGTCTCATTGTCTTGTGAATGATTGAGGTGATTATATTATGAATATTTGTGGGCAGATCTTAGGCAGATGGATAAAGGTTTTTTAAAACAAGAAAAACAAAGTTTTCTTTTTCTATATTTTCTGTCTTGTGTCTCCCCCATTGATTTTCTAATGAATATTTTCCATTCTTGTTTATGATTTTTGAAATTTGAATCGGTTGTGGGGTTCATAGATGTTATTCTACTTACAAATCATTTGTTGGATATACATATCCTTTCACCTTCCTTTTGAATTATCATGTGATGAAGCTCAATAATAGATATTCTATTATATTCTACTTGCCTTTTTTCTCTTCGTCATTTCATTTGTTTGTGTTCTTAATTCAATCGTGTCATTTGAACTAACATCTGTGCCTTGGTGAAGTTTCTAGCGGCTGATATTGTTAAATATGTAGTTTTCTAGTTTTATTATCAATCTTCTTCCCTGGATTTATCATTTTCAATAACTTTCTGTTTGTCTTCTATAACCAAAATGGAATACTAATTTTCATTTCAGAAGATTGCACTTCATATTCTTGATATTTGCATCTACTAAACAATATAATCTAAGGGATGGGATGTAGAAGTATAAATCCAAATGAGAAGCAAAAGAAGCACTTATACAAATACACACTATGTCGCATAGTCCTGTGGAAATGCAAGCTTCTTTTTTTTTTTTTTTTTTTTTTTTGTTATCTTGTGGGGTTAAGAGTCTAACCACTGACTTCGAGGTAAATAGTACAAACTTAACTTTATGTCATGGAGCTATGTTCATTTTTGGCGCAAAGACGAGCATGCTAACATCTTACAAACAAAGAAAATTGAGAATAAAATGTTTCACACAGATTAATTTCTCGTCATAAAAACGAAACTGTGGAATATTTAACATCCAAGTTTATGTCTAAAACTACATGAGTATAGAGAAATAACTTGTACCTCCCATTGTGCAGTTGTGAAGGACTTGAAATATGCTACCTCTCATGAATGGGTGAAAGTAGAAGGGGACAAAGCAACTGTTGGCATAACTGATCATGCTCAAGATCATTTAGGTGATGTTGTCTATGTTGAATTACCAGAAGTTGGAACCTCAGTTAAACAGGATGGCAGCTTCGGTGCGGTAGAAAGCGTTAAAGCTACCAGTGATATCAACTCTCCAGTGTCGGGGAAAATCATTGAGGTCAATGAAGAGCTCAGCAGCTCCCCTGGTCTGGTGGGTTCCTTGATCTGTTATTCTCGCTCTTTCTTCTTTCCACTTTTAGATACTTTATAGAAACCTCTATTTAACAACTGACTTGAGTCTTAGGATTGATTTGAGAAAAAGTGTTTTTTAAACATTTTTATTTAAATACTTTTGATAAAAACCGTTTAAAATTCACTTCAAAAGTTATTTTAAATGGTTGTCAAAAAAGCGTATTTTGTCCAAAATGACTTATCTTTTAAATTTAAAACACTTAAAGTGTGTTCCAAACGCACCCTTAGTTTCATTGTCTGATATTTCTTTTTAAAAGAATGGATACAGATACGTGACACGAATAGAACATGACACGGACATAGCGATATGTAATTTTGAAGAATCTAGGACAGAAACACAGGAAGGACACATTTATTAAATATATGTTTTAAAAAATACTTATGATTTTTATATCGGAAGAAAATTCAAAGTCATGTTGATGCATTTATATGCTTAAGAAAATAGTTTGTTGTATTTCACACTAAAAAAATTATTATTATTGTCTTACATGTGTCTTTTTAGTTCATTAACAAGTGCTTTAGCATGTCTAACACATTTGATGCACAATACAAACGTGTCCGATACATGTCCAACAATTGTCGGATTGTCCAAGTGTTTGACACTTGTCGGACACAGACACACAAGTCAGATTAAAGTGTCTTTGCTTCGTAGCATGTCTATGTGGCTGATATAAAGAGGTGCACATTTATATGCACTAATAACTTGTTTCTTTTTCAGAAAAAGCTTTGAAACATCTGTTTAATCTAAATGTGTAAGGGTTAAAATTTGTTGAACATTTTACATATAGGAACTTTTTTTTTCTGTTCTTTTTTTTTTTTTCAACAGATACCAACTCTTCTTGTATCATGAAAATGTTGTCGTTGAAGTTTGCCTAATGCATATTCTAAATTCTCTAGATTTGACACCCATATTTGACTATATTCTGGACTCAACCTGCCAATACCTTTGGATGTTTTCTTTTCAATACCATTTCTTTGACTATCCTCCCCTTTGTGTGTATTGAAAACTTTCTAGTCATTTTCTAACTTGATGGTAATAATACACACACTTACACAGCAACATTCTGCATCTTAATAAAAACTTAATAAAAGGATCGCTTCTGCAATTATCCTTTGTTTCATATCCGCTGTACTTTTCTGCATCTTAATAAAAACTTAAGAAAGTTTCTTTGTTTATATATAACTGGATAGATAACGTTTTCTTTTTAGTTTTATTTGTGTTCTTTGTATATGATGAGTATATGAGTGAGTTCTTTGCCAACAAATGAAAACAACAAAGAACCATCACTTAGTTTTCTTTCTTCTAATCAGGGTTATGGTTGTTTTTGATCCATTTGTGCCAATGTAGGTGAACTCAAGCCCATATGAAAATGGATGGATTATTAAGGTGGAGGTTAGTGACAGTGGTGAACTGAAGAACTTGATGGACTCTGAGCAATACTCCAAGTTTTGTGAAGAAGAAGATTCAAAGCACTGAGTGTTCATAGAGATGTTTGAAGAAGCCAGCAGCTGGGAGAGACAACTCTGCATCAGATCAGTTGTTTCCTTGTGTGGGTTGGCCACAGATAGCACATTTCTTTCTTCCTTTTTCTTTTTCTTTCTGTTTTCTGGATTTCTCTTTCCTTTGTAAGACTCACTAAGTTGGGGGAATTTTTCCCACTCAGATGAATAATTTAATCTTTTTGAATCTCCAACTAGTGGTGTAATATTTCTAGTAAAAATTATATACATATTTACGAGGGAAAATTTTTTAAATTATAATAGTATAAACTTTTAATACTATATGCATTCAAATGTCATAATAATACCATTTGATAATAGTATAAAATTCTATAGTAATAAAACAAAAATAGAACGGGTCAAAATATAATGAACCCAAATGAGTTGACTCCCTCACTTCTCGTAAAGAAAGAAATATGTATTCTTAAATTTAGTCATTGAATCAATTATTTACTCTATGTTTACTGATTCGATTGGTGTATTCGTAATGAAATTTTATTAATAGATCAATGAACTACAATTGTAAATATAATTGGTTTGGTTTTGATTGTGTTTACCTAAAGCTATGAATTTTTTTTCAAATTTACTGTAACTGTTATGGTAATAGTAACAGAAAATGTGTCAAAATTCATAGTTTTTCTCTAAAAATGTAATAATAATGGTAATCATAATTTAAACTCAAACCATAATCATAATGGTAACCGTTCTAAAAGTGTAACAATAATGGTAACCATAATCCAAATTCAAACCACAATGGTAATTGGATTGATCACTCTCTATTAGTCAATCGAATGGTTGTTTTTGTTTACAAATTAAGATGTGGGCTCCATGTGCCAGTAAATACAAATAAACAACATCAAACGTAATCAAAGTCTACTTTTTAAATTATCATTGATTTATTTCTAATGAAATGGGGTAAATATAGTCTTACAATAAACTAAGGTTAAATTTTTAAATTTGGAGATTTAACTTGAACAAATCCAAATAAATTTGTATCTAGGGACAAGACTAAATTGAAATTAATCTCTAAAATTAATAATAATAGGGTGTGTGGGCCCCTAACTTCAAGTGGGTACGTATAATGAACTATTACTATTTTGGCTATGACTATTTCAAATCTCTTACATTGTTTAATATTTTCTACTCAAAGTTTCAAAAGTTTCAAAAATATCATTAACTTTCGAAACGAGTTCAAAAATATCATTACCGTTAGTTTTGGATAGAACCGTTAATGTTTTGTGTTAAAAATACCCCTGAACTTTCTAAAGTTTCAAAATACCCTTAAACTTTAAAAAAAATTAAAAATTAAAAACGTCTTGCTTTCTTTGTTGTTAACTATTTAACACTTGTTTATCTAAAATAAATAAAAATAAATGAAAGTACAAACTTTAATATGGTATATGAACTATAAATATTATAACAAAGCAAATCATTTTAAAACTTAAATATTTTAACAAAATTGTACGTTAGTGGTTGAGTGTGTTTTAATAGCTAAATAATTTTTTATTTGACTATGTATTGTTTTAATGTCTTAAGAGGAGATTTTGATTTTGGAATTTTGTGAAATTTTGTGGAATTTTGTGGGACTTTATGTTTTAACTTAAAGTTTTAGTTTTTATTTTGGTTGTTGAGAAAAATAGTTTAACCTAAGAATAGGAAATTTAAGAGAAAAATGACAGTATCTATAGGAAAAGAAAAAAATTACTCTCAAAGACAAAATTGTTAAAATTTTTTATAAAATAAAGCAAAATTTCAAATTTTATAAACGTTAGACAGTGATATACTTCTAATCAGTGTCTATCACTGATTAGTCGCATCATTGATAGAATCTAAAATTTATTATATTTTGTATATAGTTTGGTTCATTTTACTATATTTGAGAATGCAAAAAAAAAAAAAAAACAAATGGACTTTTTAAATATAGAAAAAATAACCAAACTAATTACACTCTATAGAAAAGTTTAGAAAAACGAAAAAGTCCAACCCACGGTGTAAAATACAAAAATATCCTCAGCCACACAATTTTTTATCCCCACGCACGATTCGAAACGGAAAATCCACATGCAATTGAAAAGGTGCCCAACCCTCGCATGATTTACAACATGATCTTCATCTATCTCCCACTTCGTCCCATCTTTTTCTTCATCAACAGAGATTTCCATCTATCTGAATGAGTCATACCCACACTTCTTCTTCTATTCTTCTCTGTTGGTTCACCTTCTTCTTCTTCCACTGTGTCGTCGCTGTTGTTGCTCGTTAATCCATTTAAACTGAAATTACATAATATCATTGCCTTCATCAAAAAATGTTTGAATCCTTCTATTTTCTTTTCATGTCATCAACTCTTCTATTCAACTTACTAAACCATATTAAACCTAATTTTTTTGTAAATAGGTGGTAAGCAAAAAACAAAAAGCGCAATCATCAACTGGCAAAGAAAGCAAAGAAAACAAATGAAATAAAGGAAAAGAAAAGAAAATAATGAAAGTTGAATCATCATCAAGCAAAGCAAAAGAAACACAAATAAAGCTTGGAGGGAAAGAGAAGGTAAATAGACAGTGATAGCATTCTATTATGACTTATTTTTTAGAATGAAAATGATTTGAAAAGGCAATTTGATATCATGCTAAGAAATCAGAAATTTGAGTGGCTTCTTCTCAATACAAATAGGCCTCCTAGATTAAATAGGGATAGACTTAAATTTGAGGATCAAAAGAAGATTTTTGTAATGGTTTTAACTTTGAATTGAAACTTATGAGTAACTTTTGAGTAAAGAGAAACATTATTGATAGTGTTTACTAATATTGTAATGGGGTTTACTACTATAGATAGACACAAATACTTATTTATTTGAGCCTATCTATTGATAGATAATGATAGTCTAATGTTCTATCATTGTTTATCTAGATACACACAAATATACATGTATTTGACTTTATCAAAAGGGATGATGTTTATGGGTAGTGAAAGTGTGAATAATCCAAATCTAGGAGATATGGGTAGACATTGATAGAATGCTCTATCCCAGATAAGCAGTGATAGTGTTCTATCATTGTCAATGATAGTGATCTATCCCGCTAATAGTGTTATTCAAATTTTGCTTTTAACATATTGTTATAACTTCTATCATGTTATTTTTTATCATGTTATGTTTTTTTTTTTTGCTTCTAATATGTTGTGTTATTAATTTCAGCACTAGCTTTTAGTATCTAACATATTGTTAAATATATCTTTTCAACAAGTTAAACAAGAACTTATTATGGAAAATGAGAACAGGAACTTAAGAGTTATTGCTTACTATAGTCTAGATATTTTGAATTTGATCAAAACAAAATTAGATGAAACAATTTTTTCTCAAGTTTTAAATAACCTTTTTGGACACTTTTTGAATATTAAACTTTTTTCGTAAGAAAACAATATTGCACAAAGAAACCTAATGTCCTACATTCAACTTTAATGGCCATATAGCATAATTTGAATTGAAGAAATTTTGTTTAGTGACTGAATTAAAAGGAAGACTCGTTGAAAGTAATCAATCACTACATCCTAGAAGCTTTTTTAATCTCCAAACAACAACACAATCATATCAATCTCCAAAATTTGGACATTTTGGATAATGAACAAACCTTCAAAGACTATCCATGGGGAAGATTGTCTTACATCCTAACCTAGGTACCCAATTTGTGACACCCCTCAAGGACCATCTTAATGGATTGGGACTGCAAGAAATAATTTTGGCCATTCAATTTCTCCCTCCAATTACTCCTATGAAATTTCTTATGGAGCCAGATAAATAATTTGTAGCATTTAAGGTAAAGAAAGAGGTCATCGGATTCTCCGAATAAATCGGTAAGACGGAAGGATTGACATAATTTGTGGAGTTTGAGGAAGCCCCAAAAGCTATCCCAAATGCAGCGATTTGTTGCTGAAAACTTGTCTGAAGATTAACCAACTTTGTTGAACCAGTACCAGAGATAAACCAACCAGACTTTGATGTTCATAACTAAGCGACGCATGATGAGAAAAACTCGGTTGCTGCGAAAAGCTTGTTGTCGTGGTACGTAATTTACCTCTTTGGTAAGCAGGCGACTCATTAATTTAGTTTTCACGCATGTTTTGGCTAGGGTTTCCATCGGAGGGTTGTGGCAGCACTAGAGTCTGATAGATATGCAAGAACTAAAGATAAGGATCAACGGCAGCTTGGACAGCAACGGCAGTATCGACAACGAAAAAACAACGGTTCTGGCGACCGCTCAGGCGGCGGCGACAGCTGTGACTAAGGCGGGGTTGTGGCAAAACTAAGGTTATCTTGTACCAGTTGGTTTTCGTCAATGGTAGCTAGGGTTTCGTCACCACGCTCTTAAACCATATTGAAAAGAAGAATACGAACAGAATGTATACGTGAAAAATCCTAGTACAGGGAGAAAAAACCTCAATAGAAGTCACTCTTATTATTTTCTAATAATCAAAAGAGTACGAGGGTAAGAATATATATAGGCTATAATAAGCCCTAACAAAAAAGAAATAAAACTACAGTATTACACAAATATCCTTGGGGTTATAAACACTCCGATGGCTTCCTAATTTTCAATATATTTTCATTTGTAACACATAGTTTCCTAGCTTTCTCTTTGCGAAAAATAATAAATAAATTCATCTCACGTCATTCTAGTACTCTCTTTTTGTAGTTTTTCAAGATCTCTTTTTTTTTTTTTGTTGGGCATTGTTTTTCTTATGCCCTTTTATATTCTTTCATTATGCTCAATAAAAGCACTTTGTTCTTTATATTATTATTCTTTCTTTAAATGTTGCTTCCTTTGTCTTGTAAACAATGTCAACATCGATGATTCTTTTTGAATCGTGCATCATATCAGAGAATCATTTGACTTCATGTTAGCTTACAAACTATTTGTTGCAGAATATGAGGAATGCATCCTTACTTTATGTTCTGATTGCAACTCAAACTAACAGGTAATCTAATTTTACGTATTTATTTCTTACTTTATGTTTTAATTGCAACTTAAACTGTTTGTTTGAATGTCCAAAACTTGCTCAAGCTGAAGGTTTAAGTTCTCTCCATATTCAATATAGAATGCACTTCAACGTAAACATTTTCAGTTTCATTAATCAACATAATTTGTATGTTGGGTACTAACTTCTTTTTCCTACAAATCTCATCTTGTACCACAGCTTATCTTTCTTGATCAACTATGTGAGGTCTCAACTTACCTTCCAAGAAATTCTTTGGAGTCATATGTTCCTTATGTCATTCTACGTTCAATATATAGCCAGTACTATGCCAATTCTCCAGAGGCATTGGCACTCCTCAGTCCTTCCCCACACTATTCCCCCGTTGTGTCACTATCCCATGGATCCTCTGCGCCACGCCAGCCTCGTGGCGATGCTACTCCTCAACATGGAGTAGTGATTTGAGTTACTTCAAGGGATCAATGATGCATGGTCAGAGTTTTGTCTATGATCATGACAGCAGAAGCTCAAGGAGCATTGAAACTAAACACCGGAATGCCCGTCGTTCAGGTCCTTTGGACGATAGCTCCAGCCAGAAAGCGAAACATGTTGAAGGTTCAACTTCAGGCAGCTCAGGTCCTAGTCCCCTTCCATGGTTTGCTGTCTCAAGGTCTGGACCGCTAGCATACAAGTAAATGTAAAACTGCCTTTACAAAGTATACATAAGTTATCCTTTTTCGTTGTTCATTTTCTTCTTCTGGCATCGTAATTTGTATGAATTTTGTTCAAAAGATACTTCTGAATTTGCTTCAAATTCTATGATAGATTAAATATCAATAAAATGAAGTAGTTCCAATTGACCAACGTTACCCAATCCTTGATCAACTGAAACTCGCATCTACTCTGTTTCAAGTTTGGCTACAAACTAACACATCTTTCTTTCATAATGGTATGTGGAAAAAGTAAAAATATTACTATTGTAGTTGTTCTCATTGGAGACAATTGGAGAGATAGAGAACTCTCGAAGCTTCCCTCGAATGTTGATAAATAAACTGGTAGGTTAAGACACATTGTAAGAATTCAAATTTTAAACATTGTAACTTGATATATATTGGATACAGAAAAATGTTTGAAGATGATATATAATATTTGAATTCAAATTGAAAGTGTTCAAACAATAAAAACTAGATGAAACTCTTAAAATAAAAATAAAATAAAATAACAAATTGAAATTAAATTCAAATCATAAACGACTGTAAATAGTTTAGAAAGATATTAAAAAAAATGTTTACTAGAAAAAGATTATACTTATATTTCTATGATAATGAAGTGGTAAACTATGCGAACCATCAACTCAACTAAGTTTCAAATTGCCCACTTGTATAGTAAAAAGCCTTCATAATGCATGCACTCAAAACTACTGAGTCGAAGTTATGGCTTCACATCACAATCTCTGCAAATACAAATCCTCCAAACAAAGAAAAGTTATCCCGTTGCAGAGAAATTTAGAGTAATGAAAATTACAGCCCTAATATTATCATTACATTACAGAAACTGAAAAGTAGTTTAGGCAACAAAATTTCACTAGTTTAGGCAACAAAATTTCACTAGAAAGGAGTGTGCAGCAGCATAGTCCAAGTCCAAGTTTCCAAAGTATGTTCAATGTGACAATTAATTCTACAATCAAACAAAGAGATTAGTAGTAGGAAGCTTCCTTT
The DNA here is from genome assembly GCA_037974625.1 of Cucumis cinereus. Taxonomy (NCBI): domain Eukaryota; kingdom Viridiplantae; phylum Streptophyta; class Magnoliopsida; order Cucurbitales; family Cucurbitaceae; genus Cucumis; species Cucumis cinereus. Next base: position 7,288,594 of record JBBPDJ010000004.1, on the reverse strand, counting down.
ATAATGCGGATTTCAAAGCTTTATCTACTCTCATGCTCATTTCCTGTTTAAGTCCAGGTAAATATTGTCTAGAGGAGAAATTAACAAAACTAATTCGGCAGTTACACGTCCTATCTATTGTTGTCGTTCATATATTTGCATATAAGCCTCAGAGAGAGCAACCATTTGAGGAAGTGTTTCTGAGACATGAAGATCCTGCATCTCGTACCTGTACGATCGACGTTGGTTCGTAATGGATCAGACGAAGTACATATAGATCATAAGGTACCATTTACTGAAGGGAAAGAAAATTACCATAATTCTTCCGACTTCCTCTGTACAAATACCCTGTAATACCCTTCATTGGGTTTGCCATCGTGAACAATATTTGCAATCAAATCGTACTTTGAGCGCAATTTATCGTTATCTTTAGGTGTTGGCAAGGGGATGTAATCCTTCAATTCTAGATTCTTGACGGGAAAGTTCACTGAGACCAAAATGTCATAATTATTAAATTTTCTAAAGATGGCACATTAAGAAGGCTTTCATTACGCAGTAGTAATACTTCTACAAATATAATACGAGTAACTACCTAATGTGGGATTCTTTTCCACAAAAAAGTTGTTCTTTGTAAATCGCCGCATGTGAAGAATTAAATACTGAGGCAATCGAGTAACCCGGTAACGCATCCTTGCTATACGTGGCCGTACAACTTCTGTGATAGTTTCACCATCAAATTTTTTCAAAATGTTGAAGAGTGGAACCTAGAAAATAAAGAAATAAACAGACATTCAGAAAATTAGATCAAAGATATACTCTGACTGAACACAACTCTTAATTAAGAGGAACCTTTCTATTAACAGAGTTAAAATATGAAACAAGTTGGGGGCCGCAACCCCTACGCAGGACCACGAAAATTAGAAAAAACTGCCTAGTTTTCATTAACGTTTTTAGAAAAGTTTACAAAACTAAAAAGTACAAAGATTAGAAGAAGCTTCAAATTGATAATATCCAACACATTTATTAGGAGGAAAAAGAAGAAAACAACTTCTCATATTTTAAAAAGTTTTCAAGCCTTCCTCTTCAATTCTCCCAACTAGCAGCAGCTATTGAAACAACCAACAATTTTGGATCCCTTTGACAACGATTGCCTCCAAAAAGAAGGCACTGAAAGGTCTTTGATTCTCAAACCCAGACCAGACTCAAATTCTCAACCATTTAAAACAGGGGAGGTGGTTGTCATTTACGACCTCTTTGTAACAAGAGTGGTAGATAGTAATGAGATTTACAAAATCATTCCATCCTATCCTTTGATCTGCAATTGGAATGAGTACTGTGTTTTCCCTCCATTATACCCAGGCTTAACCAACTCTATAGAGTAACCCTTTCATCTGTCGGAAGTTTCCCTAACCAAACTTCCAAAGAATTTATCTAACTCTTGTACCTTTGAAGAACTTCAGGTTCAGAGATACACTCAACAACTTCAGGCTTTTTGATGAACCATCATAGATAACTTCTGCGAATGGACTGGAGAAGGACCTATCCCTAGCAGCTTCGGTTATGCAGACTCTGGAGCTCTAGATCTAGAGTCAACTGGGATAGAGAAGGTTTTCCCCCTCAATTATGATCAAACGGATTGGATAAAGCAAACGCATGGTGAGCGGAACTGGACAGTCAACGGGGATAATGGTTGGATGGTTCGGAAGTCTGATGGTAGAGAGGGGCAAAGAGAAGAGAGAAAGTCGTGGCATACATTGTTTTAAGTAATCTCAAAATCAAATAACTATCCAATATTGAATTATGCACCAAATGAAAACTTTCAAAAGACAATGGAAACTATTGGTTGAATGAAATCTTCCTGCGCAGAAGGCACTAGAAACAAAACTACACCTACCTGTGGTATTATATTCTTCTCCATAACATCTTTGAAAAGAGGTGGCGGAGGTAGATCCAATCCAAGCATTAAGAATGGCATTCTTGAAGTTTCCATTACCACACTGCTACCTTCAGTTCCAGCATCCTGCTCGTCACCATTTTCTTTCTTCTCAATGAGAGCTTTTGAGTGGATCTCTTTCACAACCTCCAATTCCCCCTATCCAAAATATAAATATAACATAAGTTCCAGTTCACTACTAGACCAAACAGACCATAATTCACAATATTACTTTAGGAAATTGAAGAAGACCTGGAAACACTCGTAGATTATACTGCTACTTTTCTTTGTAATTCGCAGTTCTGAATGAAGTGTGTTAAGAAACCATGACATAAACTCAACGGGATCTGACTGTGCACCTATTCGAAAACGTTTTTTACTAGCCTTCATAACGGCTTGCAGGAATTCATGCGGGCTTACCTGTAAAATTCTTAAAAATTCAAAATCTTTGAATCTAAAATTTAACCAGTCAAGAAGAATATCAGTGAATAGTAAAAAGTCAAACCTGTCCTTTGAAGTTTCTTGCATGCCAAATCTTACGTGTGAGTTCGCCAAACCGGTGAACAAGTGGAGATCTGCAGTGCTGATAGTTCTCGGGTATTAGGAAGAAGTTCCTGAGCGGTGTAACCCTCATTAAGGACTGAATTGTCACATTTACAAAATCAGTTTCTTTAATGTTGTTAAGCCCTACCTGGTTCCACAACAAAATCCAAAATTAGGTCTAGTTGCAAATCTAACAGATAAATGATAGAACCTGGATATATTGCAATATAAAAGATAATACAAATACAAGGTAAACCAAGTGATTCGAGATACTCGGACCCTCCCAATCTTGAGACTACTCTCAAGCCCTAATTCACTCACTACAATATTGCCTATCTTCTCCATTCCCCACTCCCTCTATTTATAATCAACCAGTACTCTCCCATCCTCTTTCGCTCCTCTCTCCCCCTCGATCTCTCTTCTCCTCCGATCGGTAGCTTCCGGCAGCCTCCTTTTGTCGTTCAGACAGGCCCACAGCTCTCTCAAGTTTCTTCTCAGCTCGGAAAATTAAAACATGGAGGTTCAGAGTTGCAAGATTAACTACTCTTATTTCTGCATTTGGTTTGAAGAGGGTAAGTTCTTCATGGAAGATGTGGAATACAAAAAATCCTTGCCATTAGTCAAGTCTCATTTAGATTGGTTCGTGGATCGAATTTCGGAGCTCCTTCAAGGACAGAGTTCTTCTTTCTTCATACAAAGACTACATCGTCAAGGGAACAAGTAATTCTTTTTCTTCTCATTCAAATTTTTCTTCAGCCATCTCTTCTTCGGCCAGAATCAGAGGTAGATCGGGGGTCAAACGAAGCTCCAAAAACAGAAAGTAGTGCACCCTTTCATTTCTTTCCCAAAGCATTTTGTTAGAAGAAGGAGAGATGGAGTTAGCCAAGAAGACTTCTTCCAAGATGAAGCTGTTTTCAGATTCTAATCCAGATTTTTTAGAAGAAATTTGTTCACAGATTCAAGCTCCCAGCAAAAGCAACAGATCAGAGGCCCAAAAATCTCTCCCTCCACAACTAAAGTACTTTGTTTTATCATTGACCAACACAAAGGTGAATCTTCAAAGCGGAATTCCAGTTCACACTCCAATTGATCCATTTCAGAAGAAAAGAAAAGAAAAGTTGTTTTTGTCTTCCCATTCAGTGTAACCAGTGACGAAATTCACGGGATTGAGAAATCAGATGAACTAGAAAAGCAGAGATCAAAGGAACTAATAGAAGTTGATTTGAATGCTCTGTTTCAGTGTGAAGAAGACAGGAAGTTGAACAACAAGCTTTGGATTGTTTATCTCAAGTTCAGCTTTGTGAAGTACCGGCACATCTGAAGTCATTGGTAGTTGATTACAATCTGATTTTAGGCTAATATCCAGCAGCATCCTTTGCTAGAGTGAAGATAATTTGAGAATGAAAATCGTGTCGTGGAGCACGAGAGGTTTGAAAGACCCATCAAAGGGAGTGGCCCTTAAAAGATTCTTGTAGTCACATAATACGGATCTAGTGTTAACTCAAGAATCCAAAAAGATGATCTTAAGTTGACCTGATAGGCAATTTTCAGCTTCAACAATAAGATTGGGAAGTGTTTGGAGAAGTTAATTATTTGGAAGGAAGATAATTTTGGAATGAGAGTAATAAAAAACTATGATGGGTGTGCTTTCTATTTTTGTAAGCAATGAAGAGTTAGAAGAGGGCATGCTTTAGGGGTTTTTAACAAGAAGTCGTTCCGCTATTCATCCTTGAGCGGGACTTTGGTAAACTATTCCTGGAAGTTTTGTCATCAGAAGATGTTACGTCAAAGGACCTGCCCTTTCAACTGAAGCTTAGATGTATTCTCCTCTAAGATTGGTTCTTTAGTTGTGCATTAGAAGTCATGGTAGCAGCTTGTCAGCTTGTGTAGTTAATGATGTTTTATGGATCAGATGTTCTTTGGTTGGTTTCGAGATAGCTCAGCTCTTCTCATTTTTGTCCTCTTGAGAAGCATCTTCTTCAAGCTCTTCAAAGATTACTTCTTTCATGGTTATGGTTCTTTGGAGCACCTTTGTTTTCTTTCCCAACATTCCAATTGTATTGACTGTTTTTTCAGTTGCTGTTTTGATTGTTTTTCTGCCTTGTTTGGAGTTTGTTAAGTTCTTGGACCTCGTTTTGTTAGTCCCTGCATTTAGATTCCGAATTCTTTGTACCTTAGAGATTCAAACTCTTTGTATAATTCTCTTGTACTTCGACCGTTAGTCTCATTTCATTATTTTAATAAAGAGACTCATTTCCTTTTCAAAAAAAAAAAGAATATAACCAACTCGAGTAACTAACTCTCCAACGAATTACAAATATGTCCTTCATACCCTAATAACCACTAATACAAATCCTATTAATAAGACAACCTAGATACAATGAAAAATATAATTACCATTCCAGGAAGGTAATCAGAACCATCGAGTGCCCTAGACCATTGCTTGTTCTTGTCAAGCTGCTCTACCTGCTCTTTGGCAAACCTGCAAGAAACGCCAAAACAATCATTAAAGCATATTTCATTAAAGACAGCATCATATCTATTCATTTTTTAGAAATAGAAAGTCGGCATCATATCTATACAAAGTCAAGCACAATAATTTTATTGTATTCTCTCATTTATAGTGCTTAATGTTACATATTCTGTTCAAGTTTGAAGATATGCTTTAGTAATTAGTATCATTTTAAACAAGCCTAATTGTCCCTTCAACATCACGCAGATGTAACATTATTGTATCATGCTCTAAAAACGTGCAAACCAAATAATGCATCAAGTATAAGCAAACCTTGGATTCAGGACATATCGAATATCATCTAACGAGGGGTCATTAATCTCATATCCATCGGGAAGGCAGTAAACTTTCTCTGTCCGAAGGTTGATATACACATGATGTCCAGCTTCAAGACTATGAGTGTAAGCATGAGACTTCTTCCCCCTCCCTTGATAGTATTTACCACATACCAGGCAGGCATAAACATTAAGATTTGACAGAGAGACAGAGCAAAACTTCTCAAAATCAAAATCCAAAACCTACAAAGTATGAGCACATATAAATTAACAAAGAGGTAAAAAGACTTGATAAAATTAGTGGAAGGTAACAAACTCATTGCAATAACAAATGGGCATAACCGAAAGACGCATAAATGCAGAACAAAAACACAAATAAGAAACAAGCAATGCACCTGACGGTTTACAGTATCAAGATAAGGACAATCCTTTCGAACTTCAACATCACGACTTCGCTTAACATGATTTCCATCATCGTCATGTTCTTCATCATCTTCCTCATCATCATTGTCATCCCCTTCATCACCATCATATTTACTTCCATTTTGTTTAAATTTGTAATCTTCTTCTTCATCATCATCGCCATAGTTAAAACCCGGAAGCTGAGGATTCTTTGAGGCAGGTGGAGAAGAAGAAGGTGACACCTCCCCAAGCAATTTATGCCTCTTTAAGTCTGGACCCAACTCTTCCTCATCTAGAAGACTACTGTTCCGCCTCTTCGACCCCATTCTATCAACTCTTTCCTGACTTTACTTTGATGCGTTGGCTGTGCGCTCTGGCTTGCCCTATATCAATTAATCGAATCGGAAGAGTCAGTGGCGCTCAAGAGGAAGAAAAAAGAAGAGGATTAATAAAGTAATTTTTTTATTCGGTTAAAAAGGCGAGCATATGACTATCACACCCCAATCCAGACTACCTCTCTAACTAGCTCGAAGCGTGAGGCTACTCTTTGAAAACATCTCTCAAAACAAAGATTGGTCAAACACGTTTTTAGAAAATTTTGTAAAAATGTCGACAAAATCTCCCCTAAAGAATGGACAAAAAACACCTGAAAATAGGAGAAAATTACACTTCTATGCTATCCAAACTCAAAATAACACCGAGTATGTCTCACCACACACTCATCAAGATAATCCAGAGTCTCAATCACAGTTTAAATACAATCCTAAAAATAGTTACAAAAAAAATTTACATCCAACAACAGTTTTTTCAAAAGGGCTTCTTAACATATCCGCCACCACTTCTAAACTATCCTCATGATGCACTCAAAAGTATATACATACGATGCTAGGATGTCTAGAACAAGAGGTGAGACGCTCAACGGGCACCTGGAACTTGACCGCTACCTGGAGGGGGAAGAAAACGTTGAAAACGTGAGCTAAAGTCCAGTGAGTGGCAAGTTTAAATAAAAAAAAATATGAAATTACAAAACACACTTTTTTTTTTTTTTTTATAAGAAACGATTGTATTAAGAACAAAACAGAAGGAAAACAACTTAAAAGCGAGGGACAAGACGGCCCTCCCACGAAAAACTAAAACAGTAAAGCTTTCCAGTTGTTTACAATCAAGGAAAAGCTATAATTACAAAAGAGATCAGTGTAATTTGTACACCACCAAGAAGCTGTGTAAAAGTAGTAATATGTAAACACGATTTGATAGTTAAAGGCATGATTAAAGTTTCTTAAATGTATAAGGTAAAGTAGTTACAAGCATATTTACAATCTTCTTAAACCTGTCCATATCCCAAACAAATAATAAATTATAGCGAATATGCGGCCGAGAATAGCTCAAACATGTTCAAGTTAACGATGAAACATGCGCCCATACTGAGCTCACACATATTTATCATCCAGTTTGTACCATGTGCCAGTCAACCACAGTAGAACGTACTAAATACACGTCCAAAAATAGCTCACACATGATCTACATCCTCAAGGAACATGCGGAAAAACTGAGCTCACGCATAATAAGTCCCTACCACGATGACAACCTGAATACCATATTCACATCCTCAATATTCGTGCTCCTATGTGCACATAGAGCCACCCTCCATATGGGTTAATCTAGGCCTAAAGCCAAAATCGAAATCTCCATCCATGTCCTCACCTAAGCTCACGTTCTCGACTCTTCGGTCACAGCCTCTTTCAACCCCAAAATCCCCTGACAACCATAGGTGGCGCTACGGAAACACATTCTCGTAGCCTTTAGAGAAATTACCCTCTCATTTCTCATAAACATCGCATAGCTCAGTTTTAAAACTAAACATGGTCAAAAACACATTTATGATTTAAAGCCATATACATTCATAAAAGCATGGAAAATAAGCATGACATTTAAGCATTAATAAAAACACAGTCATAAAGGAGTTTACGCCAAAGTAGTTTTCAAGTCATATCATATAAAGATTTTACATAGAAAGCTTGAAAATGAACCACTCACTGTCAATAACACAATCCCCCAGGATTATAAGCTTTCCCAACTTCGGTTTGACCTAAAAACAATGATTGAGGTCATTAAATTATCTTCACATGGCAAGATGACACAATGATCTCCAAAACACTTCATAATATCAACTCAGGCTATTTTATGCTTCTGAATTCCTTATATTCTTATCCCTTATTCTTAAATTGAAGTATTCTCAAATCACCTTAGTTTAGACTAAACTTTCCACCTACGAATTCTTAGACTTCAAATTTAGATTCTTCACCAAATGAGCATCCAAACTTAGGTCAAACTTAATGGGTCTTTTATATCAAAACGCTCTCATACCCAATATCAATGATTTAAGAAATTTTGATCCGTTGACAATCTCAACATCAAGCTAACAAGTCAATAACTTAAAAACTTCTCCAAAATTGTCCTAAACAATCTTAAGTATGGTGAACAATGCTTCAAAGTTCTCCAAGTCTCCGATCTTTCATTCAAAACAATATGGTATCAATTCATGTTAAAACTAAATGGGTATTCACAAAACTTACTAAATTACCCGAAATCTTACCAAACACTTATCAAAGTAGCCTTAATTTCAATGGACAGCACCTTAACCACCCTCTAAATTCGAAATCTAGCATCCCACGCTATGGGTTATACAATATATTAGCACCGAAATTAAATGGGTACTCAAGACCCACTCCATAAAGCTTAGCATCTTACCCAAATTTGTGCCAAACGCCCAATTTCGGGTTCTCACGGTTGTACGAAGGATCCAAATTTAACACCTAAACATGATGGATATTGTTAAAATTAAGCCTAATTTCAAAGGGCGTAGGCAAAACTTCAAAATACCCAACTAAAACCATGAAAACTTACCCCGTCCGGTAAAAGTTACACTCACCGGCGAGGTTCTGATCCACGGTCACGAGGATGACACGCGGTTCTTGCGGCGACGGCTGTAACTCAGCTCCGGTGAGCAAAGCGACAAATCGACGATGATAGCGTCGATTTCCGACGGCGGTTGCTGGGTGTCGGGTCGCGGCCTTCGTCGGCGTGCAGTGTGGCGTTCAACAATCGACGGCCGGTTGGAGCGAGGGAGAGTCGGTAAGCGAGAGGGAGAGGGGGTCGACCGCGTACCCAGGAAGAAGAAGAAACACAATTTTCTTTTTTCAAAAAAAAAAAGTATCAAGAGAAATGCCAAAAATGCTCCTCAACGTAAAACTAATTTTTCTCTTTACCCTTTGTTTAATTATTTTCCGACACTTACCAAAATTTTCGAAGTCTCATAATAGTTTTGTTGGATTCTAAAATTTTTTAACCTTGAAAGAATCTTAAAACGTATTCCAACTAAATTTTGCAATTTTAAAAATATTAGTATAATAAAAGAAGAATGAAATAAGAGCTTACAACGACGATGTCGATTGGACTAGTTTACAACACTACAAAGTCAGTAACCTTTATAAGAGTCATAGTTGTGGTAGTAGACAATATTATCTATTGAAGTCAAATAAGTTAAAGAAAAAGCAAATATTATCAAAGATAGCATTAACGGATCATTGAATCTGATCGTTAACTCTTCTCTCCAAATCCTAATTAGCTCATTCTCCCCTCTCCTCCTTTGGGCGAGGTTGCTCCTTCTCGATGAACAAGAAAAATCGAAGGGTGACCATGACTACATTCGGTGGCGAACAAAACTCTTACTATGGATGGAGTTTCAGACGGCTGCAAACAAAACCCTAAATTCGAACCACATCTTCAAACGGTGGCACATAAATAGACGGAAGCGGAGACTCGAACGGCTCGCAATCCAAGGGACGAAGGCGGAGACTTCGACAGCTGCTGAGGTGGAGACTTCAACACCAGTGAAATCACGACTATTTTATCCTCAAACTTGAACAAGAGAGAATTCCTAATAGGTTGCTTATTTACTTGTCGATTAATATACGAGGTTTTCTTCATAAAATCTAAAATGATTAATTATTATGATTTATCATTTGGTTAGGGTAGAGAATACCATAAATTATGACAATAAATAAAGGTAAGCTTTTATGGTACTAGAGTTAGAAAGAAGTGTGACCACATTAATAATGACACTATGTCTATATATATATATATTAATATTGAAATAAAAACAACAAAAATTAAAGGAAAAAATAAAACTGCTTGATAACCTTATTAATTAAAATTGTATTTAGGGACATAACTTGGAGTTGTGTAATGATCCATAAATAATAAATCAAACAAATTTTTTAATAAATAATGAGAGGATGACAATTTAAACCAACAAGTTAATCTCTAAAATATTAAAAAAAAATCATTAAAAAAAAGTGATGTTAATCGAGTATAATTAACTTATGACACTAACTACTACCCTATTCTAGTGGTTTTTGAGAAGACATAATTTTGAATTATTTTATGGTATTTGGAATAAGAAACATTTAAAATAAATGTAATAAAAGTCGTGATTGAATGGTGATAGAAAAAGAACATTAAATGTTTACTGGATATAGAGGTTTAAGCTTGACTTGTTAAAAAATCATATTACCACAAAGTTAAATACCTACTTTGAACTTCAAATTCTATATATATATATGTGAGCATTTTCAAATGCAAAAATCAATGTTCACATCACTTTTATTTTTACCACGGAATCAAAAAGAGAGAAAAAAAAATGAAAAAAAAACTGAGTTTACACTTTCTGCAACATTGATGTCATCATTCAATACCTTCTTCTTTGTGAACATGCTCGAGACCACTTCTCAAACCCAATACCACAAAGATAATTTCTAATATTTGGACATTGACTCAGTGTATCTCATGTGGTACTCAAATTCATCAGTAGTCTAGGCATTAGCACAACTAAAAAAATGTGTATCAAGTAGTAAGTCCTTAAAATAGAGTTCAAGTTATCTAAAAGTTGTTTTATGACATACAGTACTCAACATTAGGAAACACTCTTAAAACTCCTTTAGGGATAAGATGTCTATTGGAACCAATGACTAAATTCTCTCGCTCCACAAAAGTACTTCGTATCTTTTCAAAAAACCATGTCCATGATGCAACATTTTCAGAATCTACGATACCAAATGCAAAAGAAAAGATTTGATTGTTATCATCTTGTGATGAGGCTATAAATAGCATGCCACCAAACTTTCACTTCAAAAAATGTGTCATCAACGGATATAATAGGTCTACAATACTTCCACCACTCAATTGATGCACCAAAAGCCATGAAGCCAAACTTGAAATGACCATTAGCATCCATTTCTAAAGCAGTGCATATACTTGTAAACATACAAAGAAACATTTCTATCAGTTTAAACATCCTCCACTAACAAAATTGTATAGATAGACAGTGATAGATGTCTATCTTAGATAGACAGTCTGTCTGTCTAATATAAACTATGATATTTGTCTATCCTTCTCTATATAATAAGAGATAGAAATTTTTTAAGAAAAATTGATCATACCTGGATTGAATTCATTCAACTTCTAAAAAAAGCTTTGAAATAAGGTGTATGATTCAATTGCATCACCTTTTAATTTTTTTTATTTATTTTTTGGATAAGAGACATATGCATAATGTAAGAACCCTAAAGGGCGAAAGAACAGCCTACGGGCAAGGGTCAAGGTGGCCCTCCCCACAAAAAAACTAACACAAAAAAGCCTTCCAGTTATTAAATATCACTGATAGGCTATAATTACAAAAAATTGAAGTATAATTTGTACACCACCATGAAGCTGTGTGTTGAACCACAGCCCAAAAATAATCAAAAGAATTAATCTATCCTAAAAAATTCTATTGTTTCTCTCCTTTCAAATACCCCAGAGAAGAGACCGGAAGGCACACCTCCAAATAATATTACCCTTAGGAACAAAAGCTTTGAAATTCAAACTTTCTAAAAGCCAGCAGTCAATCTTAGCAGGCACACAAAAGTCCACACTAAAGGTATTAAATAAGATAGACCAACATCTTATAGCAAATTCCCTGTGAAAACATATGATCTAGATATTCTTCATCTTTAAAACACAAGCAACAAACAGAAGGATATAGGGCAGACTTCGGGAGCTTCCTCTTAAGCTTCTCTTGCGTGTTCAGGCTTCTATACACAATAGACCAAAGGAAGAATTTAACTTTTTTCGGGATTCAACATTTCCAAATATTGCGCACCAAAGGATAGACAATAGCTAGGGACTTCTTCGTAGTATTTAGAAAGATGGACTTTGTCGTGAACGAGCCACTCACATTCAACTTTCATTTGATACGGTCCATCCCCCTCCCAGGAACCCAAGAATGCAGAATTTTAAGAATGAAAACAACACTATTTAATTCGGTGTCTGCATGTTCCTTCTAAGCCCCAAATTCCACGAACGAGTTTTCGAACACCAACAATCATCAACCAACACTTCCTTATTCAAAGATAAGGCGTAAATCTCTGGAAATATATGGGAGATGGGTTGTTTATCACACCACTCTTCTGTCCAAAGTTTAATATTCCTCTTGTCACCTAAGATAAACTCCACAAAATTAAAGAAGACTTCTTTAGGCTTTAGGATGCCTACTCATATTCTGTAAGTATTTTCTCTATTTGGCGACTTAGTACACCACCCGTTCGGCTTTAAGCCATAAATGGCCACAACAATTTGCCTCCATAAACCCTCATTTTCTGTATTAAATCTCCATAGTCATTTCATTAGAAGAGCATTATTTTTCAATCTCAATGAGTCAATTTCGAGACCACCATAACAAATAGGGGAGGAAGCAGACTGCCAGTTAACCAGCTGGGCAATAGGTTTATAATCTCCCCCATTCCAGACAAAATTCTTGATTTTCTTTTTCATTCTTTTGATAATCCCCTTAAGCGCTTGCTGAAGAGAGAAACAATATTCAAGGAGGTTGGTCAGCATAGCTTGAGCTAGGGTTAGCCTTCCACCTTTCGAAAGAGAAACATGTCTCCATTTATCGATTTTATGACTGAACCTATCCTCAATATGATTCCACCCTTCATTAAATCTTCGAGCTCCACCAATAGAGAAGCCTAAGTAGGAGAAAGGGAGAGAGTCCACCTTACACCATATCTTGGCAGCGAAATAATTCAGCTCCGAACACTCTACATTTATGCCTATAATGGAAGTCTTGTCCACATTAATGGACAAGCCGGCCCCCAACAGAAATATATTAATCACAGACCACCAAGCTTTGAGATTACGATTGACCCAATTAGCAAACAACAAAGTGTCATCTGCCTATTGAATGTACAAGATACTTACTTCTGGATTGTCCATAGCAAAGCCTTTTAAAGAACTTCTTTCAACGCAATAATGAAGGAGGCAACTCAACGCATCTCCTACAATAGTAAAGAGAAAAGGAGCCAAGGGATCTCCTTGCCATATACCCCTTTTAGCTCTTATCTTTCCCCGTGGTCTGCCATTAAACATGATCGAGAAATTTGTTGACGACAGACAACCCTAAATCCACTTCCTCCATCTTCTTCTAAAGCCCTTGAACTTCAAAGCCATATCAAGGAAGGACCATTCTACTTTGTCATAAGCTTTCTCAAGATCCAACTTCAAAAGAGCCCCCTCCTTCCTCGAACGCGCCACTCATCTACTGCCTCCTAAGCAATCAAAATAGCGTATAACATTGGCCTCCCTTCCACAAAAGTCTTCTGGGTATCACTAATAATCAACGGAAGAACCTTCTTAAGCCTATTCACAAGGACCTTAGAATTGATTTTATATAAGAAGGTTGTGAGGCTGATGGGTCTAAAACACAAACGTGCACAACTTCCTTATTCTCTGAGATCAAACAGACATACGTTTCATTGCAGGATTTGTTAATGATACCGTTTTTGAAAAAATCTTGGAACACCCCTAAAATTTCGGGCTTAAGAATGTTTCAAGATTTTTTGTAAAACTCACCAGTCATACCATCTGGCCCCGGAGATTTCATGCTACCCATGTCAAAAACTGCGTCTTGAATTTCCTTTTCAGCAAACGGTGTCTCCAAAGCATTCGAGTCACGCAAACTAAGAGAATTCCAGACAAGATTATCAAAAGTAAAGGGATGTGAAATGCTTGAGCCATATAGCTTAGAAATTTTTTTGAGAATCTCATCAATTATCTCATTTTCTGTTACTAGGACCGTTTCAGTACTATTTTCAATCGAGGAGATCGTGCTTTTACATTTACGAGCAGACACCCATCTATGGAAAAAATTGGAGTTCTCATCCTCTTCTCTAAGCCACTGGAGTTTACATTTTTGCAACCATAATATTTGTTCCATAATAATTAAATCTAGTAAATCTCTTTTGCAACCATCTTACTCTTTGACCTCTAAAACTAAAAGGGACCCACAATCCTCCTTTGCATCAAGAAGAGTAATTTTGTCAAGGAAGCTCTACTTCTGAGTAAATATGTTTCCAAAAGATTCTTTGTTCCACTTTCTAAGAATCGTCTTTAGTTCCTTGAGTTGCTCCATAAAGAAGTAAATCGGTCACCCTTCCTTCTTCAGACTTCCCCACCAGTCTTTCAATTTTTTTAGAAAAATATGATGTTCAAGCGAAGCATTCTCAAACCTGAAGGGGGTAGGACGACACGAGTGACACCCACCTTCAAAAGAATAGGAAAATGGTTAGAGGTAGTATGCAACAACTTGTCTAACTTAACTTCTCTGAAAAAATCAACTCAGTTTCTGGTTAAAAAGAATCTATCAATCCTTGAAGCCGCTAGTCTAATACTAAATCTAGAACAGGAAAAAGCACTATTTCTGACAGGGATATCTACTAAATCCATTTGTTCTATCAACATCTTCACTATGTGTTCTTTTGCCCTCCAAACTTTTTGATAACTTTTATTAACTACAAGTTTTGTACGAACCTTATGAATAATGTCTCTAGGAATGGATCAATCAGTAGACATGAACCTAAAATCATCTATCAAGCATTTGTCAATTTCTGATGAAGAAACTTGCATGTGACAACTTTAAGTTGTGTTCAATGAACAGCCATGGTCATAAATGTATTTCTGTAGCATCCATAACTCACTATTCTTATAGCGAGATGCCCTAACATACCATTTGTAGCCTTCTTGCAAAAATTTGAACTCAACAGACTTCAAATTTGATATCGTAGTTTTAAATTGAAAATTGTTCTTCAGTACTATCATGTAAAAACACTTTGAAAGCTTGTTTACTTTCAAATACATTTTTTTTATTCAAATCACCATAAAAATAAATTTCTATAACTTCATCATTTGAAGAAGAATAAGAACCTACATATAACATTCTATCACCATCGTCACATACATTACTGATAGCAGTAGAAGATAATTCCAAAGAATTAACACTTACCCATATTTCTATCCCTATCTCAGATAGACAAATATAGAAGTCTATATCTGTCTATCACAAAACAAGAAGATAAACAAATATAGACTTCTAACTATGTCTATCACAAAACTATTTGTGATAGTCAAAGATAACTTTTATATCTTTCTATTACAAAAATATTATTGGCTCTTCAAATTAAGAAAGAGAGAAACGTTGGGTGTCTTTCAATTATTGAGAGAGGGAATGTTCGAGAATTAATAGCATATATAAATTTACAAGACTAGGACCAAATTGTAAAGATACAAATTTCTCTTATACTTTTGAATTTTCTCTTCTTCTTCTCTTTTGCAATTGAGTGTTAGAGAAATTGAGAGCTTAAAAACAGAGTGTACCACAGATAGACAGAGATAGATGTCTATCTCTATCCCACAATTCATTGAAGAAGGAGAAGAAAAAGATGATGATCATGTTCCCGATGAAGAAGAAGAAGAAGAAATTCAACATATGATGTGATAGACAAAAATATAATTCTATCTCGATCTATCACATATAGACATAGATAGAGTTATCTGTTCCACAATTCATTGAAAAAGAAGAAGAGGAAGATGATGATCATAATCCCAAAGAAGAAAAGAAGAAACTCAGTATATGAAGAATTATCGAAGAAGAAGAAGAAGAAGAATGAAGAATAAGAACGAATAATATGAACGAGAAGAATAAAAAAAACAGAAGAATAATTGCAGAAGGAGAAGAAAAAGAATAGTAATAAGAAGAAGTGAACAATTAGAAATGTGTACCTGATGTCGCCGCAAAATGAGGAAGATGAAGGAGGAGATGTCGTAGATGATGAAAAGGAAGAAATTGAAGATGCTGTAGGAGGAGATGAAGAAATCGGGTATTTCATCGTGCGAATTTCAAATATGAAAAAAGGTAATTTTGAAACTTTTTGAATGTTGAACGAGAGCTTTTTTTTTCTATTGATCGTAAATATTTTTATATTTTTTCTATTTTCTACAATTCACCCTTTTGGTTATATAATTTAACCTTAAAATTACCAAAACTCAATCCGAACCATGAAGATCCGTATAAATAGATAAAGGGTTGACTAGATAAATAGTAAATATTAAGGTTTACTTTGGACAAATAGCAAAAAAAAAAAAAAAAAAAAAAAAACTAAAATGACAAAAACGTGAAAATTTAAAAAATAAAAATAACAAATTGGTCTAAATTGCCCCTACTATCAATTATCCATTAAAACTCCAAATACAATCTCTTCAAAATTTAAAATACATCATCATTGAATCATTCTTCTCAAACACTCGTTACAGTACAACCTACAAACCATCAAATCTCACACTACCCCAAAACTAGTTGGGCGGAATCCGACGGCCTGTGGCCATCGGTGAGGGGTGGCACAACTAGGCAGAGGAAAGACGTGGAATTTGCAGCGGACGAAGAACATCGTCGTGAAGGAGCTGGCACGGCTGGAACGGACGGAGCGACTCAGATCTAAGCTTGCCGGTGCGTCGTCACGTGGAGGGATGATCAGAGACGCGTGTCACGTGACACAAAGATTCTTCGACGACATTGTCGACGTGGCTTCGCAGCGGCCAACGCGATTTGACGTGAGACTAAGCGGAGAAATGGATTGCGTGCGACGGACAAAAGAAAATAAAGGGGATGGGGTGGTTGCAGCTACACTTCACGCTTGAGGAAGAAAATTTAAGAACCCTTTTTTTCTAATTATTTATAAATCTTTTTCTTTTTCAAAACAATTAAATATTTTTCTTTGTTTGATCAATCAACTCCTTTCTCTTCCCTTAATATTTTCTCCACCAAGTAATACTTCACCACAACCAAATCCATAATTATATCCTTTTCTCACCGATTACCACTCCTCAAATTAAATAAATATATATAACTATATATATATATATATATATATTCTCTTAAACAAAAATCCAATATCTCTTATTTTCTCCAAATATTATAAAATAAATAATTAACATCCCAAATCCAAAATTAACAACAAGATAAATTCAATATTTACATAAAATAATTAAGATAATTACAAAATTAAAATTATCTTATTATTTTGAGATGTTACAAATAAAAAAGATATTTCAATAAATTTTAAATTTAAAAGGTAAAAAGATATTTCAAAACGAATTTTAAATTTAAATAGTTTAAATATTAGATTGACTATCGATAATAAAATAAATAATTAATAAAATATATTTGATATTAATTAGACATACATTAAAGAATAATAGATTACAGTAATAGCTGTATTTCATCGGATTTTCTTTGCAGATACTTATCCGTTATTAATTTTTAATTAAATATTTATTTAACCAATCTCAAATAGATTCAAAGATTCATAACGATTGAAATCTAAAACAACAATAATATCAAATATATTGTAACAGAAAAATAGCATCAATATGTACTAGGGGCAAGAACGAAAATTGAATTTACTATTTCATAAATTTTGCCGTGCCCCAAAAATTTGCTATTACATACTTCTCGTAGATAAAACCCCCCACTAAACCCTGACGAAACTTTGGGATGAACTTGAACTACCACCCATCTCTTCTTCTCTTCTATACGACGCCAACAACTTCATGGAATTCTCTGCCCGTCTCTCCTCACCGGCTCCCTTTCCCCGAACTCTAGTCTTCCCTCCAATGGTACCGCTTTTTCTTTTTCTGTTACCGCACATCTTCTTAATTCAGTCACTTTGACTTTCTGGGTGTTCTGCAGAAGCTCGGTGGGAGTCAAAGGCTATCTGGGTACGCGAGAAATTCATGGAATATCAGAAATTTTGTCGTTAGGGCCGGTCCCAAGAGGATATCTTTTGGTAAAGAATGCAGAGGGGCCTTGCTAGCTGGTATTGATAAGTTGGCTGATGCTGTTTCTGTCACTTTAGGACCTAAAGGTTTGTACAGCTTCCTATCTTCTTTGATTCTTCACCATATCTAGATACGTTATTTATTTCTTGGGGAATTCTGTTTAATATCGCATGTGCGTGTGTGTGTGTTTTGGATGCCAATGTTTAATTCTTACCATGTTCAATTTGCTGGTTAATTGTGCGCTGGACTTAAAGTGGCGAGTTTATGATGTTGTTTCAGTAAAGACAGTGGGTTTGCATTATATTTTAATTAGTCCATCACTTCTAATTTGAAGAAATTTAGAAGAAAGTGTATGAGCATGTGAAAACACAATTTGTTGGAGTTGCAATTTCTGAAGCGTGTAAAGGAAAAGAGGGGAAAGATTGGCCATTTCAAAATTCTCTCCTCCCGTGTAATTTCATTTGACTTGTGTGAAGAACTTTTGACCACTTAAATCTGGAACTTTTTGGTAATAATTACTTATTTATTGTTCAATCTAGTTACCCTGTGAATGGTTCAAGAATGATGCATAATATCTTGTCCATCTTAGATATTTTAGTTCTTTTTCACCAAAACATGCAGGCCGCAATGTTATTCTCTCCGAACAGGGAACGCTTAAAGTGGTTAATGATGGGGTTACAATTGCGAAAGCTATCGAGCTTTCTGATGCAATTGAGAATGCAGGAGTGGTTCTGATCCAAGAGGTTATTCATGGTTGTTAATTAAAATCTTATTTGTTCTAAAACTTGTTTGATGGGGTTTAGCATCTAAGATATATTATCTTTGAGTTATTGGGTTTCAGGTGGCTAGTAAAATGAACGACTTGGCTGGCGATGGAACCACCACCGCAATAATTTTGGCACGTGAAATGATCAAATCCGGATTATTGGCAGTTTCCTTTGGGGCTGATCCAGTTTCATTAAAGAAAGGAATGGATAAGACTGTAAAGGAGTTGATCAAGGTTTTAAAGAAGAAAAGTACTCCCGTACAAGGAAAAGATGATATTAAAGGTTCTTCCTTCTCATCTGATTGAACAATGAACACTGGTGAAGTTTCATTTGGGAAGTAAATGGTGCTGAACTAGCCTCGTCCTTTGTGCAGCTGTTGCAATGATATCTTCTGGAAATGATGAATATGTGGGGAACTTAATCGCTGAAGCAATTGAAAAGATTGGCCCTGATGGTGTGATCTCAATCGAGTCATCCAAATCCTCTGAAACTTCTGTAATAATAGAGGAAGGAATGAAGGTAAATGATTTAGCTGCAAAGATGATCAGTTCTTTGACAACCACTTAGGAAGTGCCTTTTTGATGTGCATCTGCAATATTCAAAATCTATCTCATTGTCTTTTCATTTTGCCTATGGTTCCAACTTCCATTGTATGTCTTTCCGCAGATTGATAAAGGTTATATGTCGCCTCACTTTATTACAAACCAAGATAAGTCTATTGTGGAGTTTGACAATGCAAAAGTCCTAGTAACCGATCAAAGGATTTCTTCTGTCAAAGAAATTGTTCCTTTGTTGGAGAAGACCGTACAACTTAGTCTTCCTCTGCTGATAATTGCAGAGGACATCTCAAGACAAGTTCTAGAGACCCTAGTGCTGAACAAGAGACAGGGTTTAGTTAATGTGGCTGTTGTAACATGTCCTGGGCTTGGTGAAAGAAAGAAGGCTCTATTGCAAGATATTGCACTAATGACAGGTGAACTAAATACTTCTATAAACAGTGATCATACACTCACTTTAGTGATTGTTATTTCAGTGGCCGATCTAAGCGATAAAAATCTATCCAAAACTTGGCTTGCATTTGTATATTTGCTTCAGGGTTTTTGGAAGAGAGGAGGGTTTTTGGTTAAGTGATATTATACATCAAATTTTATTTAATTATATTAAACAGTGTGATGGCACTGTGAATATATCGTTTTTAACAAAGACAATGGCTTTTGATTTGCAGCTCAGATTTTTTTAGTAGCACTTGAAATGGGCTGAGTACATTCTTAGGCTTTCAGTTCATCACTTGTACTGCTTTGTCCTAAAGTTTTGTAGCATACGTATGTGTCAGTTTTCATTTGGTTGCTGGAAAAGATCCTAGAGTATTGTTGGGATGTGTCCAACTTCTCATAGAGGTTCGAAGCTATACCATGATTAATTGCGATGGTAAAAACTCTATTTAAATCTCTCAGGTTTATTTTTCAGAGTGTAAATTGAAACCTCAATAAAGGTGTTTTGATGCTATCATTTCTAATATTCTTTTGTCATCGATAAGCTTTATGGTAAGCCTCGATAAGCTTTATTTCTAGCACTCATCATCATTGCCTCCATGTTCAGTCAAACTTCTTGTTAATGTGTTGATTTAATTATTATTTTTAAATAAATGTGTTGATTTAACTAAATCCACCGTAATCCATCAACTTAAGCTTTTAGGTTTAATGTTGGTTTACGTGATATGAGAGTAGGTCTTGTGATCAAATGATTCAAACCTCTATAATATCATTTTCTCTCTAGTTGATATTGATTTTCACACGTTGGACCTTTCACTAATTTTCAAGCCCACAGCGAGAGAATGTCTTGAAGTACTCATATAATTAAATTTACTGTAAACCATCAACTTAAGCTTTTGGGTCCAATAGTGACGCTTAACAAAAATATTCTAGATTTCCAAGAGTTTATACCCATCAAATCGAGCTTCACCGTTTTTCAGTTTGAAGGTTTATGTACTATTGATGCGAGTTTAAATCTCTGACAAATGCCTCTTTGTATTATTTCTTGAATCTGAAAGAACATAAGAAGTCTCTTTATATCTTGTAAGAATTCCAATGACTAAGATGGTGGAAATTTGTTTATCTTATACATAGTTTAAAGTCTGGAAGGATCTGATTGGCGTAGATGATTAACTGCTGTGTGATGTTAGATTGCAGCTGATATGGCTATCTGATTATGTTATTGTACAATATTAGATTTTTGACTTTATTTTAAAATTGTTAGGTGCTGATTTTCTCTCTGGAGATTTGGGTCTAGGACTTGAGGGTGCAACTTCGGACCAGCTTGGAATTGCTAGGAAAGTAGTTATAACTTCTAATTCAACAACAATAGTTGCAGATCCCTCTACTAAAGATGAAATTCAAGCAAGAATTTCACAGATCAAGAAGGATCTTGTTGAAACAGATAATTCCAACCTCTCAAGAAAGCTGTCGGAGAGGATTGCTAAACTTTCTGGTGGAGTTGCTGTCGTCAAGGTTTGTGGTTTTAAAAGATTACTTAAGGGTGTAGCTTTTGAGAGACTTCTCATCATTCATTTGACTGCATGATTTTTCTGTATTCATACACTGTTCCAGGCTTACTGAACTTTAATTCCTATTCTTATTTGATTTGCGAACATGGTGAAGGCTTTAGTTCTAGCTCATGAGTCATGATATTAACTGAAAACAGATTATCTTTTAGTTCAGTAGTTAAATGGAAGTATGGAAGTTGGAACTATCTTATTCAAGGGGAGAGACCCCTCAAAAGCAACAGTTTCTGAAATCTGTTATCCATGTTCTGTATTTGGGCAAGGTAGCACGACTCGTTCTATACGAAATGCCGTACAGCCTTGCAAGCATAGTGCATAAAGGAGAGTTATCTATCCTGAACTTCCAAAATTTTCTGTTGAACAATTAATACTTGATAGCGTGGGATTTCAGATTGATATACAATTCAAAGATCTTATCTAGATGAAATGAAAGTTCATCTTAACTTAACCAAGTCCTCAACTTATGACTATTGCACTGCATGTTGTCCTGTAGTGTGTGAGAAGGGATAATCTTTTAATCCACACAAGAACCAAAACAGCAAAAAATAATTACTAGAAAGCTCTGAATTTGTTATTTAACTGAAAGACATTTATGAAAAGAAAATTGTAGTCAAGAAAGACATTGTTCTGAATTTGTTATTTAACTGAAAGACATTGTTCTGACTTTACTATGAGCATCAGTGACTAATCATTTAAGGACTTCTTTGCTGTTTAATTTTTTCAGAATTAGGCTTTGAATTGTCTTAACTAATGTTATTGTTCTTTTTGTTTCTTATATGTCACATCTTGTTTGATTTTCTTTATGAACAGTAAAACATCCAAGGAATAAAAATCTTTTCTTCTACCTTGTTTTTTATTGGATGTGGTAATGTGGCCAAAGTTAGGTGGGAGCACATACAGAGGTGGAACTTGAAGACAGAAAACTTAGAATTGAGGATGCAAAGAATGCTGTATTTGCTGCCATGAATGAAGGCATTGTTCCCGGTGGAGGTGCTACCTATGTTCATCTGTATGAATTGCTTCCTACCATAAAACAATCAATGGAAGATCAAGATGAGCAGATTGGTGCTGATATTGTGGGCAAGGTATGGTCAATGCCTCTTTTCTCTGTCGTGGTTTCCTTCTCTCTTCATTTTTTCGTGGTAATTGAACTGCTATTACTTTAGTACCTCTTTGAAGATGAAATGGAAGTTTTGATTTGGGTACCAGTTTTTTGGTAGATTATCCAAATATTCTATAATGAAGAAGATGAATGGTGAATTTAAGTTCTCGCACAATTATTTTGGTTTTCTTGGAATTAGCAAGGCATGCCATATATCGTATATTGATTGCTTGTAGAAGTGCTCCTTTATTAAAATTTTGTGTTCCTTTCAAAATTTTGAATAGATTTTGCAAAAAAATTGCAGGCACTTCTTGCTCCTGCAAAACTCATTGCAAGTAATGCAGGGGATGATGGAGTAATTGTTGTGGAGAAAACTCGAGCCTGCGATTGGCGACACGGGTATAATGCAATGGCAGACAAATATGAAGATCTTTTCAATGCTGGTGTAGTAGATCCTTGCCTTGTTTCCAGATGCGCGCTTCAGATTGCAGCCTCAGTTACCGGAATCGTTTTAACGACTCAAGCCATAATGGTAGAGAAAACAAAGAAGCCAAAGCCAGCCATTCCTCTTGTTCCTGGAATATCTCCATGAATGGAAAAGAAAAGAGAAATAGATATTCCCAAAAGTTGACATGAAAAACAAAAAGCGAGATCGATCGGTCGACCTCGCCATGGTTTCTCTTGGAACCTTCTGAGCTTGAGTTGAATAAGGTAAAGAGATTAAGAAGCTTTCAGGAAGCATTAGGGAAAGCTCCCATTTTCACCTGTGGCTGATGAAGAGATGACCTCCCAAATTGCTAAGCTAATATGATGAAAGAAATTAAATTATAGGAACCGGGTTAGCTCCTCTAGTTTTCCTCTCCTAATTATTGCAAGTAAAATACTTATTAAAGCAGAAAAGTTGTCCATGTTTACTTATTATCACAGTTTTGGTATTGTTTTCAGGTTTTTCTGTAGTAAATTATCAACATTTTGTAATGACTGTTCTGTTTTCTTTCATATCCATAGAAATGATAACAGGTTGGATTGGGCCAAATTTGACATGGATTGGACTTGTTCCAACCCAAACTAGCAATATCAGTGACCAAGTTAGACTAAAACCAAACATGTCTGACTGAAACCAATAAAAACTTCAATAAAAAATAAAATTATTTTTAGCTTCATCATTTGGGTCTCCCTCAACACTTTTGTACTTTTGGCTTTAGTCTATTGCAGTTCTATGTACTCTCAAAATGTTTATTTTGGTCCGCGTTGAAAACAGATTGTGTTTGTGTTGGTCATATTCTTTTCCGCCACAGATTTTAGCTCAATGCTATTTCCTTTTAACAAGGTAGGAATAACTTATAGAGTTTCTGATAGGTAGTGAATCAGTATTATATTTTTGTAAATTGGATCAAAATAGTTGTTTTTATTAAAAATATTGTCGTTTTTAAAGTCTATGAATTAAAGTTTAAAAATATTGTCGTTTTTAAAGTCTATGAATTAAAGTTGAATGTGTGAGGATTAAAATAGACATTAACTGTGCATGTTTAAAAGAAGATTTTAGATCTAGTTAATTTCGGAACTTTTTTTTTGTTATAACATCATTTTGGTTTATGTGCTTTAAATTTTATTTTATTTTAGTGTTTCTATTTTTAAACGTTTAAATTTAGTCCTTAAATTTTCAATAGAACTTAAATCAATTCTCTACTGTTGTTTTTCTTTTTAAAAAATCAGTCTTTACTAGCATTTTCTTTATAATTTTGGAAATATCTTCCCATAGTGTCTTTTACTACATGTATATTATAATTATCCTTAAACAAATTTCGAAGAAAGAAATCAACTTTGAATAACTAAATTCAAGAACGTACGACTAAATTTAGATAATTGAAATTAAATAAATCAAAATGAAATAAAACTCAAATACAGTAACCAAAATGATATTTTTAACATATTTTATTCAGTATATTAATTTGAAGATGGAGACTAAAGTCTTTGATACGAACCTGCATTAGGATACTAAATAGTGAATTAGCAATAGCAATAGCTGCAGCTGGTTTAAGTAAAGTATAATACAAGTTGCCTTATCAGCCTATTTTTAGATAAAAAGTAGGGAAGTTTAAATGTCAATTTGGGAAATAAAAGACAAATTTATGGTGAATCAATCATCAAAGTGTGTTTGAAACTAGGGTTTTCATTTTTTCTTTTAAGAAAATGAAATATTATATGTTTAACCACTCTGAGTTAGCAATCTAATGATTAATAAAAGATATGCATGATGCAAATCAGTAATTGACAATTATTAAGTCCACCCTAAGGTTATTATCTAATCTCATCCATTTGGTAAGAAACAAAAATAATTCAATTTTTCATTTGACAAAATTTTATCGAACAACCGTTTAGGTAGAACAAAAAAACCTAGGCAGTACTCAAGTTTTTATTATATAATAAAAAGTAGGAAATAAATTAATGTTTTACGTAGGAGTTAATATCCTGCAAGTTACTTTGACAATCAAATATTGTAGAATTGATTTCGATGCTCACAAATATAATGAGATTATATGTTTGAATGAATCTTTCATCTCTTTTAGTTATTTTTATTTTTATTTTTTTTTCAGAAATGACTTGTTTCTTAGAAAACTAAAGTTAATCATTCAATAGTCGTGGTTTTGTAAACAGTATTTCAAATACATACAATAATACTAACTTGGATAAGTTGCCTTTTTAGTCTTTGAAATTTGAAACGTTAATTTCATTTTAAGTTTTAAAATCATACAATTGTTGTGAAAATGAAACGCAACGGAAACACGAATATCGAGAAAATAATATTAAAATACAATAACAAATAAAGAAAATAAAAAAAGGAAATTTCTTCAAATTTCTTCAATTTCTCAATTTCTTCCACTTTCTCCCATTTATTTGGATTTCTCTCCAATGTGTGTGTCTAACAAATGCCACCAAAAGCCACTATTTATAGAGAAATTTGGCATGCATGAGGTGACTTGCATGGACACTAACCATGAGGGAATAGATGACACATGGTACATGTATGTTAATGGAAAAATGCTACATGACATTTTGGACACTAAGCATTATAATGGGACATCTATATTATTTATAATATTTATAATAACAATCAAATTCTTCCCTCTAAAAAATACCAAATTTTAGTGTTTTGCCTCCAAGTTTGAGTAATGTTGATGAGTAGTTAATACAATTTAAGTTTTAAAAAGTGTTTTTCTAACCATTCATCAACTTCACCAATTCAAGATTAGATGGTTTAACTTTGTTTTCTTACCCAATGTTCCATTCCAAGTTACCAATCCTACAATTGTTTCAAATTAATGTCTACACACATAGCTCACTCATATATATATATATATATATATGTATATATATGTATAACAATCTACATTAGTTGCTTGGTCTAGAATCCAAAGATTGGTGAAAAGGTATACTTCTAAACCCTTTGCTAATAAGAAACACATTCAGTGGAGTAATAAGTTTGGTTAAAACTTTCTATGATTGAACTAATGAGACATATTAGAAAGGTTTTTCTTTTTCTTCGATTGAAACGATATAATCATTGTCAAAGTAAGAATTTAGCTCGATGTTAATTGACATGACCTTTCTCTTTCAAAGTAAGAGGTTTGATTCAAGATTCACATAGTTATTGTACCAAAACAAATCGTCCGTTGAGATTTTGTTTTAAATGTTAATATTTGATTAGAATTCCATCTAACCTTGTTGCTTGAAATCTCATTTGAGAGATAAAAATCTTGAGGGATTTTAAATTATAAACATATAAAGGCTACGTTTATTCAACTGTAATGAAACTTGGTGTAATCATAATGAAATTTCATTGATGGATCAATTGTAAATGTATTTGGATTATTTCTTTTTTATCGCATTTGCTTAAAATTATGAAATTTGTCAATTTTACTGTTATCGCCACCTTTATATTTACGTATGAGGATCAAGCAGTAACGGTAACAGTAATAGAAAATATATCAAAATTTATAAAAAAAATTCTAAAATAATAACAATAATGATAGTTGTAATGGTAACTATAACGATATGATATGTAATTTTCATACACCATTAGATTGACTACTCTCCGTTTATGAATCAATTTGCGTCTTAGATTTGGAGTTGGGTTCCATGTGTCAATACGAGATGCAAAACACAAATAAACAACATCAAAGTAATCAAACGAGACCCATTTTTTACATTATCATCTATTTATTACATTTTAAATGGGTAACCGTGGCCTAAAGTATATGAAACCTAGGTAAACGAAAAAGGAAATCTAAATCTAATCACATCACTCTAGATCAAGTTCATTTTTCTTTTTGGTCACACTAAATCATGATCATGATAAATGGTGGCTGATAATGTATTTGAAATATTTTACAGATTATTATGACCATTAAAGTGTGGGAGATAATAATGATGGTAGCTTAATGTCCAAGCTAAGTATGTCTTCCACTTCCAAACTTCCAACTTACAAATTTCATTCAAATTGAAGTAACCAAAATTTAAATTAAAAGAAATATTTTTTTTAGTACAACCATAATTTGATACTTTTAAACTTTTTAGTCCAAATTATATATTTAAACAAATAAATTATTTAAGTTAGGATCATTTTTGTTATATAACACCTCATTTTTGTATCTTTGTTTGTGTGATTTTCTCTCTCTTTTTTTTTTCTATGTAAATTTATAAATTTAGTTTTTGAACCTTCTAACATATCCCAACTTTTGAAAATTGAATTCATGAACTTTTCAGAACCTTTGTTCTTACTTAGCTCTAAATTTTGATAATATATTCCAATATTACTTTTTTCTTTTCTTAAGGAAGATTGTATATTATTACTACTACTATTTAGTTAATATTAACAAAAATTAACTTCACAAGAAAACTGGAATTTAACGATGCAAAAAATGTGCGCGAACAAATATTTTGACACATATTTTGCGTCATTGAAGCCCCTGTAAACATATATCATTTAACGATGCCGCAAAAACAAAAAAGAAACGTAGTTACTTGAAGGTTTATGACACTTATTATTGTCGTTATAAACTGTTTTCTGCCATTTAAAACATGTTATTGTTAACTGACCATTGACACAAAAAATGTCATTATTGAGGTCCGATTTTGGTTATTCTTGTAACGTATATGTTATTTGCAATAGTTTTTTTGCGTAATGGATTGATGTTTAGTGACATTAAATTACTATCAGTATAAGTGCAGTCATAACAAGTTATTTGGGTTACAAATACTTTTATAACGACATTTATTTAGCGTCATTAAATTTAATATTACAACACGAATTTTAGGGCATGTAATTACTATATTCTATCCTTTTTTATCAACAAATTACAATTAAGAACTATAATAATATACGTCAATCTTGTCGTTTAAATCAAATAATTGAAGCAAACTCATCATAAATTTGTTAAATGATCAGTATATGAACAATGAAGCGTAAATTTACATTGAGAAGGAAATAATCATGATGTTTTATACAAGAGTCCACCATATACAATGAACTAGATGAGATCTTAAACTTAACAAAATACAATGTCAATAAGAGACATATATATCGTGTCATGATTCTATGCTCTAGGGTGGCGTCCAAAACCAAAAATATCGATAAAATTTAATACTAATCACAAACTTTGATGGCATCAAGAAAGTTTACTTATCAAACTTCCAAAAGGTAATAACATCAACTAAATGCCTTCTCAATCAATACATAAGTATAAAATCCTAAAAAAGGGTAAACATGAGTTCTCAAAGATTATAAACTACCTTATAATATCTAACTCATATGTTGTTCGTGAAACTATGTATTTAGAGGTCATACTTGTACCAAATGTAGGTTAAATTACAAACAACATAAATTTTTAAGTGTTGTTTTTTTTTTTAACGAAGATTGTATATTATTATTACTACTATTATTTAGTTAACTTCAACAAAAATTAACTTTCACCACTTAAATTAAAATTATTGAAATTACATTAATTTTAATAAATTTCAATCAGAATTATTTTACCCAAAATTTAATTATTTTCTTAATAGGAACTCTTAATTTATATTGTAAATTCAAATATAATTTAATAAGATGAATCTTTACTGCCCAGTTTGAGAAATCAAATCTCAATTAGAAAAAAGTCAACTACAAATTTTTTATTTAATTACTAAAAAAAATAAGAAGAAGAAGAAGGAGTGAAACTAAATAAGGAGGAACACGTCATTCAAGTACGTGGAGTCCACTAACTCTTCGAATGACAAAATAGAAATATTTTTATTTATTTTTTTTAATAGAAAAAAGACTTTTTGAAGGTTTTCATTTCCTGCATCTGATTGTTTGAATATTTGAATAGATAAAATGTAAATTGAAATTAATGAAAATTAGAAAAGTGTTGAAAAACGTGAACAATTAAAGAAGAAACATGAAACATGAAAATAATTAAAATTAATATTGAATTAAGAACTATCAGAACAAAATGAATTTTGTATAACAAAACAGAATAGAATGTTAACCGATAAAAAACTTTTTGTACAAGTGGAATGTGAGATTCATGATCCACACTAGAGATGCCAATGGCTAGATGTGAGCTTAAGATGGCTTTTTAGCTCTCCATTTTATCTTCCACTCCCTCTAAGTTTTTGCACGGAGATCAGATTGAGGATTTCTCATGGAAATTTTAGCTGTGTCGGGTTTTCTATAGATTTTTTTTCTTCCAAATGAAACAAACTTAATAAACTTAGATTGTTTCCATGAGAAAGTTTTAATCAAACAATCGTATTAGACATAAACTTTAATTTTATGTCTAATAAAGTGTAAAGTGGAAATCTCATATTTCGAGGTTGATAATATAAATTTATATCAAATGACCTATGCTCATAACTTTATCAAATTTAACTAAATAATGAAATTAAGTATTTCTCAAATTAAATTAATGAATTATTGTAAATAACAAGACTGTTAAAAATATTTACAATAATATATCAAAATTTTAGATTCACTAAGTGTCTATCAATATAACTAAGTGCCAATCCGTGATATATATTAAAAAAATTTCTATAATTTTGCAAATATTTTGGTATATTTGAGAATGCCTGAATCCAATTAAATAAGACAATTATTTATAGATCAACTAATAAATTATATTAAAATTTAATTTAAGAAAAAAAAAAGTAAAAAAAAAACCTATTTCTAACCATGCCAAAGTTTGGAGTTTATCATCAAAATAAAGCCAGGTAGAAGATCTCAAACTTAATAATAAAATGTTGGAAGCCAACTAAAATTTATTCAAAGCAATTAGAAGTATACTACACACTAAATTAGAGTTATAGGCTCATAATTCATAACTAATCAACAATAAGTAATTACAAGTATTCATATTTTTGTTTTACCTGTCCATTAATATATTAACGAGGTTTTCTTCATCAAATTTAAAATGATTAATTATTATGATTTATCGTTCGATTAAGTTAGAGAATACGATAAGTCATGACAATAAATAGAGGTGAGGTGTCTTTTATAGCACTAGAGTTATAAAGGAGCGTGACCCCATTAATAATGACATTATGTCTATGTATATTAGTATTGAAATAAAAACAACAATAATTAAAGGAAGAAAAATAAATTGTTTGATAACCTTATTAAATAAAATGGTATTTAGGGGACATAACTTGAAGTTGTGTAATGATCCATAAATAATAAATCAAACAATTCTTTTTTTTTTTTTAATAAATAATAAGGGGATGACATTTTAAACCAACAAATTACTCACTAAAATTACGATTTTTTTTTTTTTTTTTATAAAAAAAGTGATGTTAATTGAGTATAATTAACCTATGGCACTAACTACTATACTATTATAGTGGTTTACGAAATAATTTTGAATTATTTTATGGTATTTGGAATAAGAAACATTTAAGATAAATTTAATAAAAGTTGTGATTGAATGGTAATACAAAATAAGAACAAAAAATGTTTACTAAGCTTGACTTGTTATTCAATCATATTACCACAAAGTTAAATACCTATTTTTGTCTTCAGATTTTGGATCACGTTT
The DNA here is from genome assembly GCA_037974625.1 of Cucumis cinereus. Lineage (NCBI taxonomy): Eukaryota > Viridiplantae > Streptophyta > Magnoliopsida > Cucurbitales > Cucurbitaceae > Cucumis > Cucumis cinereus. Next base: position 7,258,239 of record JBBPDJ010000004.1, on the reverse strand, counting down.
CCATTTGGTTGGTGTGTTTAAAAATGTTATATTTTAGAATTATTTTCAAATATAGCAAAATGAAATAAAATATTTATAAATAATAGAAAAATATCTCATTTATCTACGATGGACTACGGTAGACTATGATAGAAACAAATAATAGTCTATCTTACTCTATCACTAATAGATTGTGATATTTTGTTACATTTGTAAATATTTTCAAAATTTGGCAATTTAAAATAATTTTTCAATATTTTAATACTTATGTTTTTTTAGTTCAATTTCAATTTAGTTCATAGACGTTTAAATTCTATTGTTTTACTTCTCTAAATTTACTTTTCTTTTAATTTGGTCTTTTAATTTTAAAATTTACACTTTTAGCCTCAAATGTTTACTAAATACTCACATTTCGTTTCGTTTATATTGTTAATGTCTATTAATACTTTTAAAAAATATATTAATTAAATTTCATTATTTTTATTATTATTAAAATTAAATTTAGATGCATTTTCAAATAACAAAACGAACTAAAATATTTACAAAATATAACAAAACTTCATATTCTATCAATGGTAGACACTGTTCTATCAATATAAAAAAGTAAATTAGTATCTATCAATGCTTATAATTGATAAAATCTAAAATTTTTGCTATATTTTGTAAATATTTACAAATGTTTTGCTATTTAAAATTAATTTATCTTAAATTTAAAACTCTATTTCATAGTTATTTTAAATTAGTTTATAAACATTAATTTCAAAACCTAAAAGTGGATATTTAGTAAAAGTAAAAAATTAAAAAGGTAAACTTTGTTATTTCAATTGAATGAGAATGTAAACAATAAAAATTGTAATATCTTCAAACATCGTAGTCAAAGTGAATCTAACTCAAATATAATTGGCTTGATAATTCTACTTAGAAATAGAACCTCGATCCTCTATTCCTACAATTACAATATCTAAAAAAAACATTGTTACTAATTTAAAATCAAACTCAAAATTTTAAAAAATAAATAAAAATTTAAAAAGATGAATCTTAAAAAAAAAAAAAAAGAAAAAGAAAAAAGAAAAAAAAAAGAAAACCAGTGCAGAAAGAGGAGTATAAAGAAAGATTAGTAAAAATGAAGAGAGTGGTGCAAAACTGAAAATGGCTGAGAGAGGAGTAAGTTAGAGAGATTCACCATTTTAGCTCAATACAGTTTCTCTCAGAAACGGCTGCGAAATTGACTCAATAAGGAAAGAGAAATAAGGAACACCATTCTTTCTTCTTCTTCTTCGTTTCACTTCAATTTACCAACTACCCTTTCAACCCTCTTCCCCATTTTTCATTCACCTCTTGGATCTGACCTCACCTTCAACTTCTTCACAACGTATGTATTTCTCTCTTTTGCTCTTCTCTTCTTCGCGGGAGATTAATTGTGATTTTTGATTCTCTTTTTTCTTTTTTTTCCCAATTTAGTTCCATGTGACTACGATTATTCTACCCTTTTAACTCTTTTCATGTAATTCAACATTCAGCTTCTCAATTGTTGAATGAAGCTTCTGTGCCAAACAACAACATTTTGGTTTTACTTTTACACAAGTCTAGCATGTTTAGTTGCTTACCTTCAATTGCTCTCTTTTTTTTCTTTCATCATTTATCTCTTCTAGTGTTCACAGAATGTTGAGTGTTGAATTTTGTTCTTCTTCTACTTAATATTTGGTTTTCAACTACCCCATACTCAAATTCCACATTTTCTAGGATTCAACGAGTTATTAATCAATGGCCAAATCAAGACAACGCTATTCAGTTCAGGATCCATCTCTATCACCCACCAATACTAGAACAAGGGAGGATGATCAATCGAGATGGACTGAGTACTTGGGCCCGGATATGACTTCTCCAGTTGCACCTCGGAATACTAGAAATACTGGTCATGATGGTCAGAACCCCATTTCAGTTGGCTCCCTTAAGGGTTTGAATGTTCAGTGGGTGTACCAGCTTATTGAAGTTGCAGATGGTCTTATGGCTAAAATATATAGGCTGAACCAAATCTTAGACTATCCTGATCCAGTTGCTCATGTATTTTCTGAAGCCTTTTGGAAAGCAGGAGTTTTCCCTAACCATCCACGGATTTGCATATTGCTCTCTAAAAAATTCCCCGAACATTTTAGCAAATTACAACTTGAGCGTGTAAGATTTTATTTTTATTTGTCCTTTTCTCTTAGGCGCATTTGTTTTGTATTGGTCATTTTTATTTGTACAGTAATAATTAACACGAGACTCTGTTGGAAAATATTGGCTCAGGTTGATAAAATTGCTCTAGACGCTATCAATGATAGTGCAGAACTTTATATTCAGAGTCTGGAACCATGGGTTCAGGTAGGATTTGATATATCTTTAACCAGCTTTCATCTGATATTAGCGCGTTCAAATGATTATACTGGCAGCTGTGTTTGTTTAAGTCAGAATCTAGATGTTTTTATCCAAGAAAAGTTACATGTAGATTTTCTTTAGAACTCTTCAGACTCTCAAAACTCGTTATTTCTCGATATGTAACCACAATCTAAGATAGAGTTTTCAAGTTGGTAGCTACGCGATTTCAGATTTATACTTTTCTTTTCATCAATTAGATTTCAAGCATATAGTATAATTTGTAACAGTTTCCTTTTTCTTCAACAGCTGCTGCTTGATTTGATGGCATTTCGAGAGCAGGCTCTGCGACTTATACTGGATATTAGTAGTACAGTCATAACTTTATTGGTGAGTCTTAAAGATAGTCATGTTAAAATGTAGGTGATGTTCGCTGGGCAAAATGATATTTATGGATGTAAAATTCGGTTTGAAAATTGTATTATTTTTGCGTTAAAAGGAATGACCCTGAATAAAACCAGCAAACGCATGTAGTAGAAGGCTCTTTTATAGTTTCACTTGTTGAACATTCCAAAAAGAAGGGGAAAGAAGAAAAGAAGGAAAAACTCTGGGACCTAGGCCTAACCTTTTCCTTGGTAATGGAATCGGGCTTTTTCCAGATCATCACAGACTAAATTATGAGATGGCTTTCTGAGTCTCACCCTGTGGGCTCCCTAAGGAAGTTCCTCGTCACTTTTTCTGTAACTTAGCCACCCTTTTGGGCATCTTAGAAATAAACAAAATAGACTAGAAAAATACCCAGAACTTTGCGCTTAGGTTCGATGCCCCTGTTCTTCTGAAATCTTCAATATTTCTTTTGATCTTTCAAAAAGGCTTAAAAAATTCCATTAGAGTAGAATTTGTTAGAATGTTGGACAAAAATTGGGATATGGAACGAGAATTAGGACTTGACACCACCACACTGTTCCAAGTCACTGCCACACCTGCTCCAGGTCCCCATTAACCATTGGATTTCTACTTCAAGAATAACTCAAACAATTATGAAAAATCAAGGATAGTACTGCAACTTTTGAAAGAATAGATGTTTTTGAAATAATTGTCAGGCTTTAGCTTTAGTCTCATCCATATAATGTTGATATCACCGAGTGAGTAAATGAAACTTGGTACTTGTAGTGTCACCACTTTTTTTTTAATCCTACTTTCTTGGTGTACTTTTTGTTTGGATAACTGTGGCAATGGTTCTGTATGTTATCTCTAATAACTTGTGACAGTATTTTGCAGCCCCATCAAAATTCAGTTATTCTGCATGCTTTTATGGATCTATTTTGTTCCTTCGTCCGTGTTAACTTGTTCGCTCATAAGGCAAGTCAACTACAAGAGTTTCTGTTTTTAGTATTTTCCCCGTGTTTCAGTTTCATTAATCTAAGAGGTTATCAACTATACATGTTAGCAACATTCTTATTTTCATTGAAATGTTATGATGTTAATTTTCGATTTTGCTGATAATGGTTTTGTGACAGTTGCCAAGGAAAATGATGCTTCAGATTTATAATCTATTGCACGCCATGACAAGAAATGACCGAGACTGTGATTTTTATCATCGGTATGAGGCGTAGTTATTCCTTAAGTCCTACCTCAGCCTGTCACTGTTTGTAATAACTATACTTATTTTCATCATGACCTCTAACTTTCACAGTTTCAAATACTCAAACTAACAAATTATTCGTTTTATGTTTTTTTTTTTTTTTTCTGAGTTACAGGCTGGTTCAATTCATTGACTCATATGATCCACCTCTGAAAGGACTACAAGAGGATCTAAATTTTGTCAGCCCACGCATTGGAGAGGTTAACCTCACTTTTATTTTAACGAGAGCAACAAAATGGCCCTTCTTTTTTGGGTATAATGAGAAACATAAATTGTAGGTTAAATTATAAGTTTTAAGTTTGGTCCATTTAACAATTGTGTATAATGAGCCTGATAAGTCCCAAATCTCTTACTGTCGTGTCTAATATATTGTTAAACTTCCAATTATGTATTTAATGGGTCTCAAAATTTTTATTGTCTTATTCATGATTTATGAAAAACCTTTAAAGTTAAGAGTGAGACTCATTAGATAATTTTTAAAGTTTAGGGACCTATTAGAATATTAAAAATAAAATAATCTTTTTTCTAATATTTAGTTTCCAAGGTAATTTTCAGATACCTTGAGTAATCTTATGAGGCAACTACTTGACCCTACCACATTTGGTTACCAAGGAGATTCGTAGGGTATTAAATCCTAGGTAGGTCTAGATGGTCAAAATGAGTTTAACACATTCCCTCTAATCGATTCCTTTATTGTTTACATTGACCCTTTTTTATAAGAAACATTTCATTTATGATGAAATAGAGAAACCCCATATCCATGGGTGATTACACAAAGTTCAATTGGAAACAAGGTAAGGTAAAACTAAAATAATATAAAGAAGATGCTTAGCTTTATACCACGAAAAAACAATAGATAAAATCAAATCAATAAAGCGATCAAAGGAAGAAAAAGAATCTCTAGAAAGAACACCGTTGCACTCACCCCAAAGTGTCCAAAAGAATACATGCTTAGTTGCCAACCAAACCATCTCTTTAGAACCACCAAAAAGATGTCCCACCAAAAGGGATGCAAGGATTTCACTAATGTTGATAGAACACCAACTAAAAGCATCCTAAATAATGTGCCAAATACGATTTGGGAAGGAACAATGCATAAAATAAGTGAGCAGGTGGGCTCAGAGTGGCGTTGGCACATACGCATCAAGGAGAAAATGACATGTAAGACATTCGTCATAGTAACCTATCAGTAGTATTAACAACACCAAGATCAAGCTCCTAGACAAAAATTTTAATCTTCATAGGATAATGGCCTAGCTAAATGATATTGTGAAAATTTTTATATTATTGATAAATCATAATAATTCAGAGTACATAATGATCTTTTACATAGGGAATAAATAGACCTCAAAGAAACCACAATAAGAAAATCCATAAATGGAAAATACCAAAAAGGAAAATACTAGTAATCCATAAACCCTAATTTACCTTTTCAACACCCTCCCTCAAACTCAAGGTGGTAAAATCGCGAACAACTTGAGTTTGCGACGAAAACTTCTGAATCAAATCAGTAGATTTGGGATAAAATAAAAAACCCAACAAAGAACCAAATACGCAAAGAACTTCTAGGCTAAAGATAAAACCCAAGGAGAACGAAACAAAGAGCTTCTGGGTTAGAAACATAGATCCTTATATAGAGATCTATAACAAAACCTACGAAGAACGAAACAAAAACTTCTGGACAATAACAAAGATCCTTTAAAGAGATCTATAACAAAACCCATGAATGACTGATTTTAAAACATAACAAAGACTGTGAACGTCTCCGGATGGTGACTGTGGACACAGATCTGGGCGGCAGTATCGGCAACGGAAAAAACGGCAGCTCCGGCGACTGTTACGGCGCGGCGGCGATGATAGTTGGCAGTGGCGGCTGTGGTTGAGGTGTGGCTGGTGCAAAACTAAGTGGCGGTTATGGTTGAGGTGGGGCTGGTGCAAAACTAAGGTTATCTTGCACCGTTTGCACCAGACTGATTTGGGTTAGAAGAGATCGACAGGTGGCTGGGATGCGGCGGAACAACTATACTCAAAACCCTAATGGGCGATGGGTCTGCCTTCGCCGACGATCTATGAAGGCAGAGAACGAATAAAATTTGGTGGCTAGGGTTCAACGAGACAAAACCTAGGGCTCTGATACTATTTTAAATCACCAATTCACTCAAAAGCTTAAGCTGGTAGTTGAAGGTAAATTTAATTATATATCACTAACAGATATAATGAAGGTCCTTCGCATGAGGCTCCACCAAATCCACCAAAGCAGTCATAAGATATTTAACAAACAAAGATGAAGAGGGTCTTAGAGAGTTAGAGACCGGAGCCAATTATCAGGAGATGAGCAAAAATAGAGGCATGGGATTTGAGCCTCCAGAAACATTTATTGAGTTGGAGACTCTTGAATCTCATCTTTATCTAATATCAGATTTTGTTCATCTCTTGATAATTGGCACTGGTCTCTGACTCTCTTAAACCTTCTTCATCGTAAACCTTTTTCATCTTTGCAAAATATTTAACAATCTCCTAATTCACATTGTGTATCCCACCCTCCCAACGAGAACCTTCCCAGAAAAAGAACCACAAACCAATTTATCTAGTCGCTTAATGACCTCCTAGGGAGCACAATATAAGGAAAAATAATGTTCTTGTATCCATTCCAATTGTGAAGTTTGTGTTGGATTCGTTCCATAACATACTATATATATATATATAGAGAGAGAGAGAGAGAGAGAGAAGAATTGCTTTCATTGAGGAAGAAAATGAAAGAATACAGAGGCATATAAAAGAACCAAGACCACATGAGCAAACTGCACAAGAGAAAGAGTTTCCAATTAAGTAAGATATTACTTGGAGAATAATTACAAAAAGACTTTGAAACTGAGGCCCAAAGAGAAACATGGACCTCTCCAAGGACCAAACCTCACAATGGTCTCCGTCCACACCTCAAAATGCTCTATATTCCTCTCCCCAAATATCCCACAACAAAGCAGAACACAAAAAACATTTCTCTTTGAAAGGCAGATGGAGGAGGAACTCCCCGATCATCAATGAATGTCCCTATGGCAAGCAATTACAAGCTCAAACTCGTGAAAAAACAATTCCACATCATCTTGCAAACTGACACTCCTAGAGAAGGTATCCCAAGTTTTCTTGTGCCTTCCAACAAAGGATACAACAGAAAGGACCCATTAGCGAAGGAATCTTTCTCAAGAGCCTATCTAGTGTGTTCACAGGATCGAGCAAAACTAGCCAAAAAAAAAACAAACTTGACTTTCTTTGGAATCTTAATCCTCCATAAAACATCAAAACCGACTCAACACCAGGAGAGAGATCCAATTACAGGTTGCCAAAAGCCAATAGACTTAGAATTACCTCCCAAAGGCAGACCAATGGTCTAGGTTACCTATATTAGTTAAAAGTTTTGGCATTTAATTAAACCATTTTTAAAGTTTAGAGAGTACAGTCATAAAATTGTGACTTGTGAGACCAAACTTGTAATTACCCAAAATTCTAAATATAAAACCTTAGAAAGATGGAAATGGTGCAAACATAGAGTAAACATCTTACCAAGCAAATTAAAGAAAGGAAAAATACTTTTTCTTAGTCAATGAGGTTTGAGAAATAGTTCCCTTTGGTCCTCAAAGTTTTATCGTCTAACCATTGAGGATTTGAAAATGATCTAAAATGGTCTCTGGAGATGGTGTTATAAATTCTTGCTGCCAAGCTTTAATAGTAGTCTCAACGTATGGAATAACAAGGGAAAGGAATATAGAAAAAAGAATGCTATTTATATGAAATAGTTATTTTGTTCATTATTTTTTTAATAGGAATAAAAAACTTTTCATTGATAAAATGGAAGAGAATAATGCCTCAAGATACAAAATATCCAAGAAAATAAAAATATAGTAGAGAATATTATGGTTGAAGATGAGTACAAGCTAAATAAGACCAAAAGCCGATGAACTAAGAAACACCAAAAGTTTAGATAGAAAGCACCTTGAAGAATCTATGAGACCAACTGAACCAAAACAATTTGACCATCGATTTTGGTAAGGGAGATGTACGGGCCCTTTTAAACGATGTAATATTAAATTTACCTTCATTGATTTGCTTAAACTTGTTGGGTCAATCACTGATTTAACATGATATCAGAATTCACTGGTGAGGAGGTGTGTTAGATGATACAATATTAAATTTAACTTCACCGATTAGCTTAAACTTTTGGGTAAATTGGTGATTTAACACAAACACATTTCTTAAAGGTATCCCGAACAAACATATGAATGATGTAAATTCGGTGTGGGGACTCATTTCATATCTTTTGTTCATTTAATATAACCCTATTTGATATCCTATTTGATTTTCAAAACTGAAGCAAGTTTTTCTCTACTTTTCTTCTATAATTTTGAGAAGATTGCACTAAATGGTTTATAGCTAAATTGTATACAAATAAATGTTCATGATTTACTTTTACTAAGTTTGTATCTTACATCTTTGTGAACAAGTATGACTAGTTTGGATGCTTTCTTCTTCTCTGTTCATTTCATTATTGAATGAAAAGTTTGTAACTTGTGAAGAGTTGTTAAGGTAATCCTCAGTCTGCCATTTCAGGTCTTAGAGGCAGTGGGTCCTATTATTTTTCTGTCAACAGATACAAGAAAACTTAGAAATGAAGGATTTTTAAGTCCTTATCACCCTCGATACCCAGACATACTTACGAACTCTGCCCATCCAATGGTAAGTCTCTGTTTTGATGATCTTTCTATTTCTTACTACTGCTAATTAGAAACCTCTTGAAGAAGTTTTTTTGTTTATTGTTTACTTTTCTAAGCTATTCCACCACTTCCTGTGCAGAGAGCGCAAGATCTTGCAAATGTCACCTCCTATCGGGAGTGGGTATTGTTCGGGTATCTTGTTTGCCCTGATGAGCTGCTTCGTGTAACCAGCATTGACATTGCTCTGGTACTTGCCTCTATATTATGAGTCCTTTCCTTTATTACCGAAATTTTCATGTGGACTAAAAATATATTCATGTCCTACTCCTATCTATCCTAGTTGATATTTCCATATCTTTGGAGATGTGAGTTTACTAGATCGGTCTGAGATTATTTCTTGTTTGAGATCTCGCTTACTCGACATAGGGACATGAGTGATTCGATCGGAGAATTCCTTCTTCATCCCCCTTTTGCGAGAAGGATTTTTTTTTTTTTTGTGGCCTATTGGGTTGCTTTCTATTTTGTGGGATCTTTGGGGTAAGTGTAAGAATAGAGTATTTAGAGGGGTGGAGAGGAATCCTTTTGATGTTTGGTCCCTCTTTAGATTCCATGTTTCCTTTTGGGTTTCAATTTCGAAGACCTTTTGTAGCTACTCGATAGACGGTATTTGGTATAGTTGGAACTCGAGCTCCGTTCTTTTGTTGAGCATGTGTTTTTGTATGCTCTTGTATTCCTTTATTTTTTTCTCAATGAAAGTGGTTGTTTCCATTAGAAAAGAAAAAAAGAAAAGAAAAGAAAAAAATATGAATGAGATTCTTACTTTTATTTCAAAGAGAGCTAATGCTCTGGAAGTCCCTAGGTAGACATCAATTTGTTTCTAGAAAAAAGAACTTTTCATTATACATCAGTCTCACAATTTGAGTCCATATTATTGTTGCTGAAGTCATGGTGAAATGGTCGAAAAGTGTTCTGTTTCCATATCTTCATATCTCAGGCTACTTTTACCATTATTGGACAAACCATTGACTCTATTTGTGGCCAAGATAGCAGTTGATGGGTGGTGACGGAGTATTGGAAAAACAAAGGAAGAGGTTGGTTTCCAACTAGTCCACAAAAAGGCCACAATAATGAGGTAGGTTCAGAGTTTTCGATTCTTTGGAATGGTGGGTCTAGGGTTGTATTTCTAGTCGTAGATTTTTCTGTCGTCATTGATGGGAAACCAAAAGGAGTTTGGTCTCTCAAAACGGAAAATTTAATGTATGAGGCCACTATTTGGCTGACTCACAATAACAGTTGGATATGGATTCGAAAATTTACATGTTCCTAATAATCACTCGATATAACTTTGAGGTTCTTTTACAGTTTCTGTCACATACATCTAACAAAGCAAAACTGTTAGCCTCGTTATGGCCTCCTCAAATAATTTCTTCTAGAAAAGGAATTCACTTTTGTTAGAGGCAGAGGAAAACAAATGAAATGATGATCAAACTTTCTGCAGCGATTCAGACGTTGGAATTTCTTGTATTAGTGGCATCCTATTCCTTGCTTTATATGTAATAGTTAAAAAGCCTAAGCATTCTGGTGGAGTTTATCAACCTGTGTAAAGATGTCTGTTTCCTGATTATTCCGATGTATTGTTGAGTTTCAAATATTTCAGCGCATTGTTTGTTAGCTTCTTGATACTAACTACTTGGAGAGATTTTTGCCATCTTCATATTATAGTTCCATGCTTGTCATCCCTCCCTTATGTTACTTGCCTTATTCCTTCTCTATAGAATTATTCACTTTCGTGGGCTGAGTGCAAACTTTCTTATTTCTTTCTTGTTTTACCAAATCTTTCTCACTATTTCAATGAAAAAGAGAAACTCAGCATCAATAATTTCTTTTGGGTTCTCCTCTCTCATCCTCCATCCTGACATTTCAGGTTGTACTAAAGGAAAACTTAATTCTTTCATTATTCCGAGATGAGGTAAGAGAATAAACTTTAGAAGCCCTTATTTGAATTTTTTTTTTATCCATTTCTGGTCTCATTGTTGTTCAACTGACATGTAGTTCATACATCTACATGAGGATTATCAATTATATGTTTTACCAAGAGTATTAGAATCAAAGAAGATGGCCAAATCTGGGCGTACAAAGCAGAAAGAAGCCGATCTGGAGTATAGTGTTGCCAAACAGGTTGAAAAAATGATCAGGTATAAAGAAAGTCTTATATTTTGTTCTGTTTCACTACTTAATCATCCTTTCATTTTTTTTCTAATTTTCTAAAACTAGTACATGAGAATCAATACCTGCAGTTTTCCTTTTTAAGAAAATGCTTTTTGTATATCTTATCATGTGTATTAATTGTGCTCTGCAGAGCACATTACGTACATGATAACTTGTTAAGAAGTTCAAGCAAAGTTTCTTGGAGGGTTGTAGTAGAATTCCCTTATTATCTGGTATTGTCGTATTGATCAATAAACAAACATCAGCCACACGCTTGAATAACGTGGTTCGCATGATGGTTCAGGATAGGAGATGGGTAGTAAAGTGGCTAGAATAGTGAACTGTTCAAGGTTGTGTAGAAGTTAATGTTAGGGAATCTATTTGTATGTGTTTTATAGGTTTAATTCATTGGAGTGTTTTGTTTGATCAATGGTAAACCTTAGGTAGGTTTGAAAAAAATAGTAAACCTTATTTGGAGGTCCATCCATGATGGAAAATCTGAAAACCTTAATTAAAAAAAATGCTTTAGTTATACTGAAAAATTCCCCCAATCTTGTCTTCATGAATTCATCGATGAGTTTCGGCCGGATTGTGTGTTTGTTTTCTTCTTTTACCCCTCTCCCTTTAATGTTTGTGGCAAATCATCATGAAGCTGATTATGCAATAATTCGTTGTGATTACAGCGAGATCCAGGAACAAGCAATAGTGTCTTGTGGTGCCATACATCATGAGAGGAGAATATTTCTCAAGCAGGAGATTGGAAGAATGGTGATCTTCTTTACTGATCAACCGAGTTTATTGGCCCCTAATATTCAGGTATGCTTCTTACACCATCTCACAATTAACTATAGCATAAACAAATCTATAATAAGAGAGTTTTTCCCTTGCTTGAAAGATTCTTCTATTCCTTTCTTGCCACATGTATACCCGAATGCTCTAGTAAAAATTTCCCAAATAAGTTTTTATTTTTTATTTTATCATTTATCATTTATTATTTTTTTTCTCCTGAAAGAGTGCTCTCCTAGGGCATGGAAAAGAAAAGTCTTTATATCTTCGAGAATAGCTATATGCCAATTAAAAGATGAAATGAGATAGTTCCAAAAGGTACTGGCAAATGTGATTTGATACCATAAAGTGTGTCTGTCATTTAGAATGTGTGGATTTTCCCCCTGTTATTTTAATAAGAACCTGAATTTTTATATTAAAGAATCAAGATTATGTTGGGAGATCAAATGATATTTGGGTTTTATTCCTTTTTAGTCTTTTTAATCGGAGAAGCACAGGTATGAGATACAGATACACAATACAACATGAACACGACAACATTTCAGTTTTTTAAAATTTAGGACATCCGCATGGATACAACAAGGACACATTTATTAAAATATATATCGTTTAAAATAGATATCACTTTTATATGAGAAGGAAATTCAAAGTCAATGAATGTATGCATCTATATGTTAAAGAATTCATTCTTATCAAATATATATATACACGCTAAAGAAATCATTTGATGCATTTTGCTCTAAAAATTGGTTATTTTTATAATATGTGCCTATTTAGTGTACTTAACCAGTGTTCGATGCATGTTTACAAATGTTGGACCTACTTTTGCTTTGTAAAACTAGTGCCTGACTCATCTATTGCACTAACAAGTGTTCGATATGTGTCCAACAAATGTTGGAGTCTCCAAGCGTCCGACACGTGTGGAACACAAAATCGTTAGTCAAACTAAAGTGTTCATGCTTTCTAGTTTTTAACACTTGGTTTGTTGTTTGTTCTTAATTTTCTTTATAAATAGAGAATTTCTCATCTGTATTCCATAACTATTGATACAGACTAAAGGTCTTGAGACCCGACTTTAGTCACTTTTGTTCCTTTAATTGGCTACTTAGTGAGGTTTGACGGATGCAGTTTCTAGTTTTCCTTTTAGATTATTTGAAGAAGCTGAGCTCAAGATTGTCTCAACAGTCTCATCATTAATCTTCTTTAGCATCCCTTGGTTTTATCTTCTTGAACTTTTTCAGAATGGGTGGTTGTTATTTCATTGGTTCTTCTTTGCTTAATGCTGGTTCTTCATTGCTTAATGCTTTTGTTGGGCAACATATGCTAGTATCGCAGTTTTGGTAAAGTTGTTTGTTCGCTTTCATCCTTTTCCGGCAAGCGAAAGTATGGTTTCCTCTTGTTGAAAAGCTCAAAGATTCTTTGCAGTTTGTTGTTGTGGTTTTTGTTAGCAAGTCTCTCGGGCTCAAGATAAATTTCTCTCTTTGGTGTTCCATCTACGTTCTCTTTGAAGCTTCTAGTGTGCATTTCTCTCCTAGATTTTGGCCTCTTATTGTAATTCAGTATTTAGTTGGGTTGTTCCTTTGTTTTTTATCGAGATTTAGGGGTTTTTTTATTCGCTTAGTTTTTGCTGTTTTGTTCGTCTTTTTAGTTACTTTTCTCTTTTTGCTCTTAGAATATTACTCTTATACTTTGAGCATTAGTCTCTTTTATTATCAATAATAAAGAGGCTCGTATCTGATTCAAAAAAAAAAAAAAAAAGGAATAAAGGTCTTGAGTTTTTATTCTTGGAGAAAACTCTCCTTGAAGCGATCACTTCGATCACATCGGTGCTGCTAGGAAAAGACTGGAAAGCTCTTGTTGATACCGATCAGGCGATCAGAAGAGAGAGCTTCGTGTGCTTTGCTAAGTCCACAACACGACTATTTTCAAATGCGATGCCTTTAAAAGTACCCTTTTCGAGAAAAATAAAGGAGAAGGATTTTCCACGATTGCTCCAACAATTGGCCAAGAATAGAGTACTTTAACCTGAGAAGAAGCTTCTTACGGTTATAGATCATGACCAAGGAGGAAGCCTCCTCAAGATGGACCAGGACTGGATGCCAAACTTTGGGCCAACTTTTGCAGTATAGTGGAAATCAATGAGAAAAAAGGCCTCAAACATGCTTCCGAAATTTAGGGCTTGTTTAGTAGGCAATCTAAAAACAGAAGTTTGAAAACAGGATTCAATGAACACAAAGTTGTATTTCATGTTCTTGGCTATGTGTTTGGTAGCATATTAAGAAATTTGATCCCAATTTTGACAACTGGAATTTTGTGGTTTTGGAGGTTTGGCCATTTTGTCTTGCTTAGAACTCTTCCTTCTAGCTTTTCTAGTAAGTCGTTAACTCAGTTTCTATTTCGGATGGCTTTCATTGTGGCTTCAGCTTCGGTTAACGTTTCTCTTCAGTTTATTTTGTTCTTCTCTTGGTTTTCAGGTATTTTAGTCTTCAGAAGTTTCCTGTTGTTTTGGACAGGTTTTATCTTGTCTTTGGAGGCCCTTTTGTGTTTATTCAGAGGTTTTTTTCATTGTTAGGCTTCTGGGGTTCTTTCTTTGCAAGATTTTTCTTTGGTTATCTCAGCGTCCTCTCTGTGTTTTGTGGGTTCTATGTTTCAAATTTGGTTCGAGCCCCAAGCTCTTCTTGCCTTTATGTTCTCATTTTGTTTCTAATTTTGTTCTTTTTCACTCCCTCATCGAGTTGTATCTTTGAACATTTGCCTTTTTACATTTATTTTATGAAAAAATTCGTTTCTTGTTTAAAAGAATTGGTGTTTTGGAATTTGTTTTTGTTAAATTAAAATATGTATAATATGGCATATTATAACTTGTAGGCCAGCTCGAGTCTAACCCATGTAAGTCTAATCCTTGACACAAACAGCTCCTTGCACATCCTTCTAGCCATGTTATGTTATATATTTTCACATTTGAAACTTTCTCCAATCTCATAACGATAAAAAGAATCTTCTTATTTATGGACCATGTTCACTTAAATAGCAGTACAGACCACTTAATCCGAATTTGACTGGTACTTCGAAAAGATACTGATGCATTAACTTTTACATATTTCTCTAACATCAATATTTATGACAGATGGTGTATTCTGCATTGGCTTTAGCACAATCTGAAGTGACCTGGTATTTTCAACATGTGGGAATTGCATCCTCAAAATCCAAAGCCACCAGGATTATACCAGTGGACATAGTAAAGTGCTTCCATCCTGTATAATTCCTCTACTAAAACGTTGAGGAAGTGTTTGATTTTGATTAAATTTTGTTTGCAGGATCCTAGTGATCCAACTATTGGATTCCTGATAGATGGAATGGATCGTCTTTGTTGTTTAGTGCGCAAGTACATTGCAGGTGAGTCAATGCATCGAACAGCTACAAGTCGTAGATTATTGTGAATAAAATGTATTACTCCACATTATATGTAAAAACTATAGCTGTTGTGGTCAAATTGATTTTTATACTGTTCATAAATAAATTTTAAGAATTTTTGACCGTTTTCAAATATAGCAAAGTGAACCAAAATATTTACAATAGTAAAAGATCACATAGACTGACTATGATATTTATTATGTTTGTAAGTATTTTCAGTAGTTTTGTTATTTAATATAATTTTTCAATGAATAAACTGCTTACACTTTAAGGTGAGTGACAATCAACCAAGCATGTTTTTACATTTCTTTTTTCATTTAAGAAATAGGAAATAGTTTTGAATTACAATGGTAGGCTTGCACATATTTTTCATTCATTTCAGTTGTAATAGTCACGTACTGAATTTCATCAATCAAACTAATATTCAAGTCCATTGTAAAAAGTGGACTTAGAAATGATTAAATCTATCTAACATTGTGTTAGGATTATAAGTAAAAAGATTAGGATATTTGAGACATTCTTTAGTAGATGACAAGTTGGGTAGTTATAAATAGAGTTAAAGAATCAAACAATAGAATATTGTACAAATGGTCTTTGTGAAGAACTAAGCGCTTGAATAGATAGTAATTCTAGAACATGTACGATGGTTTTAACCTGTGATGGTCACCTATTTAAGATATTATAATCCTAATTACTGATGGGTGAGGTGGTTCTTTTGGAAAGAGCTAGTAAGAAGTTCTAGATACTCTTAACATACCCACCAAAAAGAGAAAAAAAAAAGAAATACCAATAATATAAGTGCTCCAATGTATATACATTTTTTGACAAATTTATATACGTTCATGTGCAGCAATTCGAGGTTATGCATTATCATATCTTTCTTCCTGTGCTGGTAGATTCCGGTTTTTGTTGGGCACTCCTGGGATGGTGGCTCTGGACCTAGATGCCAGTTTAAAGGGACTTTTTCAGCAAATTGTTCTTCACCTTGAAAGCATACCTAAACCCCAGGGTGAAAACATATCTACACTCACATGTGATCTCTCAGTAAGCAACCTTGGAAGAGCCTCTGAACTTTATTTGTACATAGTTTAGTAATCATAAAAAAGATGCATTTTCTAGACATTCTTTTTCCTAATATGACAACCCTTATTCAAGTTAATGAACAGCTTAAAAAACTGAAGTGACTGTTTACATTTTGGTTGGTTTTTTGATAAGTGCTGGATTTTTCTAGTAATAATTATTTTTTAAGAAACATATGTGCGCTCTGTTAGTAGCATAATCAGAAGAAGCATTTTGATGCACCCTGTTCCAAAAAAGGCTGCAAAGCCTCAATAGCAGCACTCCTTGCATTTCATACGCAATTTTTTCTCATTTCTCTTGCTCACCATTTTCTGTTGAATTTTCTTAGAGCTTTTCTCATTAAAACTTTTTGCTAATTGTATTGAATAAGAGAAATAATTAGTTTAATGTCTAAGAGATTAAATTGTTTTAACTTTGAAGTATTACTATTTCCATTGGTTTGAACCTTCCAAGTGGTCTAAAGGAGAAAAGGAAAGGAAAAAAAAGCCTAAAGAACCTAATAAGTATAAGCATGCATGTGGTACACAATAGAGGTAATTTAAGTTGAAGAACTTTTGGGTCTACACTCCTTGTTTAATATTTATCATTCTTATGTAGCCGATTTTGAAATGGTAGTTGTCTCCATTTATAGGATTTTCGGAAGGATTGGCTGTCAGTATTGATGATTGTCACATCTTCTCGGTCTTCTATTAACATTAGACACTTGGAGAAGGCAACTGTTTCCACTGGGAAAGAGGGCTTGTTATCAGAAGGAAATGCTGCATATAATTGGTCCAGGTTCTTTATCTACCTATAACTCCTTATTGTAATTAGCTTGTAACCCCACCATTGTTTAAGTTTCATGGAACAAAATTCCATTGAATCTTGAGTAATCTATATTTGATTTGTTCAATTTTTTGCATAACAGTATCTTTCTTAAGAGTGTCTTGTTGAGTGTTTTCCATGCAAAATTGCAAAGTGTAAGGTTTTTCAGGTTTTAATAGTGTTGTTGTGTGGGGATACCTCATCTCCCCCTCCTTTTGTATCGTTCTTTTTGATAATGAAAGTTATCTTTCCTATTAAAAACAAGTTTTAATATAGTAAATTAAGTTCGAATATCGTCCTTAATTAATTTTAAAGTTAAGTTACAAGATAACTTTTCCCATTGTCAATTATACCATGTAAGTTTCAAACTCTTCTCAACATTTTTTAGTTTTCATTTATTTAAATCTCTGTAATAAATCATAATACGTTTATGATTATTACTTTTGTAGAGTTAACTTTATATCAAGATGGATAGATAATTTAAAAGAAAAGAACAATTTGGATCCGCCGTTAACTTTATATCAAGATGGATAGATACTTCAAAGTTAAAATTATTCGTAGATTCTGGTATAAGAACTAAAATTTCTGAATATAATTATGTTATTTAAGATCAATTTATAGAGCTACAAATACTTTTATTTCTACATTTTTTATTACATAGTGCCACTGTATAAGATTTATGGATCTACCACTAACGATATGACCTATTAAACACAAAGTTAAATTATATATATGATAGAACATTAATTTAAGATTTTCAAATATATACATATAAGATCTATTGGATATAAATTTTAAACCATAGGAATCTATCAAACTTACAATAAAAAGATTTTAGAGGTCTATTATACACATGAAAGTTTCGAATCCATATATAGAAACAAATTTAGAAGTGTGATTCGAAATTGTGCCCCCTAACATAAAATTATGGCTTCACCACTGCTTTCTCTCCCAAGCTAGTTAATTCTCCCACTAATTGGTAAAACTAACTCCCCTTTGTATTTCCTACAAACAAGCTAGACATTCATGAACTTTTTGTTAACTACTCCTAAAAGTATTCTTGATTGTCTCTATTTGTCACTTTTCTGCCTCTTTAGTAAAGTAAAATTAACTACTTCTACTAGAAAATCTCCTCTTCCAAGTTCCATGCAAGACTTTACCAACAGTCATGCATTCGTTATTTTAATCTAATTTTCACTTTCTCAAGCTAAAACTTAAACTAAGTAAAAAATTAATCTTTGATTAGAAGACTGAAAGCATTAAGCATACAAACATATAAATGAATTATTGCAATTTTAAATGGTCTATGTTTATTAAATAAATCAAGAAATAGAACTATCCAAAACAATACACCAAATGTCTAAAACAGATTTCTTCACTTAATATCACAATAAAAACAAGAACTTATCTATAAAGTTGGAAGAAAAAAAAACTACTGAAGTAAAAGGAGAAGAAAGAACTTCAAATGATGCATTGTTCCCTGTATGAAGTCTGCAATCTTGAGTCTTGAATTCCTTCCGTGGCTCTCCAGAATACTTTCTAACCTTCAAAATTGATAAGAGTATATAGAATTTATAGAAAGCCCTTGGTAGCATCTCGATACCTGTCTCGACACTACCCATCTGGTCCAGTGATTTGATTGCTTATATTTTCAACATTTAGACATTGTGGATAGTGTTGAAAGTTGACACTGTCCACTAGGGAATTCTTCCTGTAACACTCTTTCATATGTCTCTTTGGCCCCAACGTGCTCTTTTTTTGCTCTAGGTATCCCTATTTTATGTGTAAATAATCATTATTGCTCAATTGCTCGAATCCTATAATATAAGCAAACAAACTTGTGAAAGTACTGATTTTAATCCAAAAACTAGCTAAAACTACACCCTAAAAATAGCACATTTTGTGCGCTATCATGTCTCATCAATAATATTCAATCCTCATTTTGTTAAAAGGAGGTAAAATTAGGTTAAAGTTAAAAGTATTTACTTATCCTATTTTATGACATGAAATATGAGTTAGTGAAACTAGAATACAACAACCATAAGGCCTAAAAATTGGAGTAATGGAAAATGGAGACAAGGCTACAGAACTGGAAGGCATCTAATCTTGTATTATCATGAACAATGGAAGACTAAAGTTCCTTGGTCAAAGAGACAAACACACGACCTTACTTGAGAGCTCTACTAAAGGTTGTATGATTGTGTCTTCCAAAGAGATCCATCCACAACATTTTTTTAAACTACTTTTTAATGTAAAATGCAAGGCACACTAAATTGCAATAACCATCTTGGGTATAAGTGCGAAGCACAAAAAGAAAGCAGGTTGTTTTCCGGACCCAATTGAAAACTGTAAATATTTTTAATATATATGAGGGTTAATGAAAATTTTAAGAAATTAGAGGTTTTGTGAGAGATTATGGGAAAGAGAAGATTTCTCGAGGATATTTTTTAATTTCTTTAAAACTTTTTAACAGATAACAAAAAGGAAACCCAGTATGAGGTGTGAGCCTCATGTAAAAATATGCTTTGGCTAGAACATAATAGGAGAGTTTTTGGTATAAATGCTTTTTGATTAGGAGGTTGAGCTCTATATTCAATTTAATGGCTCACATTGGGTGTTCATGTGTTCTGCATTCTAAGATATCCATGATTCTTGTATGTAGCTAATTGAAAGTTATTTGTATTTATCTCTTTCTTTATGCTTTTAGCTTGAATGATTTCTAGTTGGTCCTTTCTTCAGTAGAGTCTTTTTGCTGCCTCTTTGGCGCTAACTCTAAGGCAACTGTCTCATCTATTTTAATGAAAAAACTTTTTCTCATGACTATAAAAATGAAAAAGGAAAAGGATGAACATTATTCAGCCGCTTGTAGTGCAAAAGATTAACGTTCGTATTTTTTTTTTTTTATCGTTACAGATGTGTTGACGAGCTAGAATCCCAATTATCAAAGCACGGAAGTCTTAGAAAGCTTTACTTCTACCACCAGCACCTTACAGCAGTGAGTTCTTGTTTTCAAAATCTGCGTGGTTCCTGTTACCTATATATTGGCAGCTATATTCTGAATATTATGTTTAATTTGTAAATGCATTGGTAATGTGCTAATGAGCATGTCTTTGTTTTTCGAAAGGTCTTTAGAAATACAATGTTTGGACCTGAAGGGCGACCTCAACATTGCTGTGCATGGCTTGGCATTGCCAGTAGTTTTCCTGAGTGTGCTTCACCAATTGTCCCAGAGGAGGTAAGTGTTCAACACATCTTCCTTCTTATAAACCCTCGGTTGTGGGATTAGGGTAGTCCTTTTTTTGGCCATATTGTGGGGTATTTGGATTGAGAAGAATGGCAAATATTTTTAGGGGTTGAGAGGTTATGGGAGATTCTAGAGGTTGTTAGTTTTAATACTTCTTTGTGGGTGTCAGTCTCCCTCATTTTGTTGTTATCGGCTAGGCCTTATTCTTTTAGATTGAAGTCCATTTCTGTATAGCTGGGGTTTGGACTCCTTTTGTGGGGTTATTTTACTGGCTTGGCCATGCATATTCTTTAATTTTACTTGATGAAAGCTTGGTTTCTCACTTCTACAACTATATAAATTTTCCCAGCTTAATCTATTTGTTTTGAGTTTAATTTCTTTTTGTACCTTTTGATTTAGGTCTTCTGTATGTTTCAATGTTGAAACCTTTTTTTTTTTGAAACGGAAACGATAATATATTATTAATAATAAATAGCTCGAGTACAAAAGGATTATACAACAAGCAAAGTAGAAATATAGAAGTAGGATCAGTAGGCGCACTTGGACATCTCAACTAGGTTGACACCCCCTTAGCACCCTCATCATATCCAAAGTAAGATAAATGAAGACAAAAGTTGTCTTCCATCTAACTATCATGGTAATGGATAGAAACTAAGACATGTAGATGAAGGTTTACAAAAAAAGCCGTAACAAGACATAGCCAACTAAAACAAAATATAATAAAACTAGACTAAGGCAGGGCAGAATGGTATAAGAAGCTTCACAGCCTTGTTTGATGAGGATCTTCAAGGGAGATTGATGAAAGCATGCCAGTTCAAAATAATATCTTGGATGGAGAAATCTCTGAATTTTTTGTTTAAAGAACACCAAGAGGATGCATTCAACCGAGCTAACTCAAATCTGTCAAACCAAGAGGAGGTTTTGTTGTGAAATACTCTTTGATTTCTTTCAAACCATATTTCTGTCAATAGTGCCTTGACTACATTTGCCCATAACAAACCTGTCGTATTTTTAAGATTAGGCCCAGCTAGCAACTGAATAATATTCATCTTATGTTGAAACCTTTTTTAGGCTAGTTATTTATAGTCTTTTCGTCCTTTTTGTAATGGCTGAATATATAAGCCTCAGTCGTGATTTTTTATATTTGTTTGAAGGATATGATGAGGACGCTAAACCTAGTTGAGATGTCTGGGTGCGCTTGTTGATCCTGGTTATGCTCTTTGTATAACCCTCAAGTACTCAGAGCATTAGTCTCTTTTAATTTATTTCTCTATAAATAAAGAGACTTGTTTCCTTTTCAAAAACATCAAATTTGTAGCATACAAGCTGAATTCCAGTCCCCCAACTTGGTGGGATCCAGCTTCATGATTACGACAGAAGAATGAGGAAGCCAGTTGTGTACATGGCTTAGTATTATGATGTGACAACCTCTAAAGGAAAGATTTCACCAACTATTAGAGAGCCTTACTTTCTCTAGAGTGAGGCTTTCTTTGATTCTTTACTTTGCTATTGGAACTTGGAATAGTACCAAGCTTCAAATCGAGGCATGTGGAGCAATGAGTTTTCATTTTTGTGTTCTCATTAAATGAAACGTCTTCAAATTCTCTCAACTGGAATCATAAGTCTATGGTAAATGTTGATGTACATATACAACACTGTTTTCAAATCTTATGAAGGATTAAGTAAAGATTTGTTGGATTTGAGGTTGATGTTGATATCTTAAAAGTAGAGAATGAGTGTGAAAAATGAGAGTTTTTAGATTATTTCTCTGATATCTTTGTAATGTTTACAATTTGTCTTTAGAGACATCTTGTAGTGGACTAGTCACTAGTGGTGATGGGATGAGCCTCATGATGATTTTTATCTCAGGGGTTTGATTTGGTTGGTATTCATATACACCTACGATTGCATTTCCTTATTGCACACTCAATCAAATATTTCGTTGTAGCATTTTTGATTTGAAGTGCATGGCAGGTCACCAGAATTGGCAGGGACGCTGTACTCTATGTAGAATCCCTCATTGAGTCTATTATGGGTGGGTTGGAGGGATTAATTAATATCCTTGACTCAGAAGGAGGATTTGGTGCCCTAGAGATTCAGGTACTTGTATATTGCGACACATCAGGCAGCATTCTCATTCGCTTAACCAAATGTAAATATTCCTGAGCCTAATGCTTTAAGAAATTCCAGCTTCTACCAGAGCAAGCAGCTTCTTTTCTAAATTATGCTTCGAGAGCTTCAATTCCTTTGACTAAATCTCCAAAAGGAGCAGCTGGTTTTCCTTTACCTGGCTATGAGAGCTATCCTGAGAATAATGGTTCAATCAAAATGTAAGCTGTTTTCTTTCTTATAACTTTGGTTTTATCAATTTTGTGGCACGGTGGGGTCTTTGAGTTGAGAGGAATAATATAATTGTCAAGGGGTGGGAGAGGTCTTCTAGCGATATGTTGTCCCTTGTTACATTCTATGTCTCTCTTTGGGCATCAGTGTCAGAGCCTATTTGTAGTTAATTACACTCTTAATCTTATTTTACTTCACTGGAGATCCTTTGTGTTATTTGACCCCTTTTGAAGGTGCTTATGTGTTTGTATCCATGTGTTCTTTCATTTTTCTCATATTCGGTTAAAGAAATTTTCTAGTAAATTTGATAGACTTTTTTGCTTGTGGGGCAGCATTAAAAATAGAAACCTGAAGTGGTTTAGCAACGGATTAGTTTTGTCCAAGTAATCTGTTGCTAGGATATTGCCTGGAAATTTTTATGCTCTGTTTTGACGGTTTCGGATACTTTGTGTTTCTAATGGAATAAGGGAAAAAAACAAAAATTCTTTTGATGCGTTGTTAGTTTTATCATTCAATAAAATGAAGTCAGTCTTAAAAAAATTCCTCTGACAGGCTTGAAGCTGCAATGCAAAGGTTAACCAATCTATGCTCTGTTCTGAATGATATGGAGCCAATATGTGTTCTAAATCACGTTTTTGTTCTGAGGGAGGTATGATATGATTTCTTTTCACATCTTTTCTTTTCCTTGACTAGCTTTCCAATCCTTTATGATTTGGGAGTAATGTTGCAGTTCCAACGGGCATTTAAAATCGGCTCCATGCTTCTTTATTCCCTTTTTCTGAGAGGCAGCGATATAAGAGGAGTTTTTTCTTTGTGTTTGACAATGATATTAGCAAGTTTTCTTTTCTAGTATATTTAGGCAAATTGGACCAGACGGCTTTTTTTAGTACATGGGAGAAATAATAAAATAATTTATTAATATTCTCGTCCATGCTTTACCTGGTATAATGAGTTTTTTTTTGGTTTTTAGAAATAAATAATTTTATTTTATTTTATTTTTTTATATCCGTGAGTGTCCGGGCCAGCTTACGCGCACCTCGACTAATCTCACGGGACAACCCGCCTGACCCTACAACATTTGGGTGTCAAGGAAACTCGTAGGAAATTAATTCCTAGGTAGGTGGCCACCATGGATTGAACCCATGACCTCTTAGTTAGTTATTGACATTTTTACCACTAGCCAACCCATGATGGTTATTTAGAAATAAATAATTAAAAATTGAATTATATGATAAATGAAGAATAACTGATTCTCTTATAGTTTACTTGTTCTCATCACGCTGACTGCTGATCATGCTGTCTGCTGAGAGATATGGAGAGAGTACAAGTTCTTTTGCATGGTTTACTAAAATATCATCAAATTTTCTACGTTATTGATTAGAAATGTCCTTGTCAGGAAAGAGTTTTTCCAAGTATAAACAAAAACACTCTAATTTATCATCTCTTAAGACAGAAATTTGCTGAATAAAACATTGTTAGATTGTTTATAGAATTAAATTTACTTTAACTCATTAGCATAAGCTTATTGATGGTTATTGATTAAACATGGAATTAGAGTAGAAGGTCCAATGTTTGTATTTGAACTCCCTATATGTCACTTTCTCTCTAGTTAATATTGATTTTACTTGTTGGACATTCTACAAATTTCTTAAGCCCACAAATGACAAAAATTGTTAAAGTACTTGTATAATTATATTTACCGTGACCCATCAACTTAAGTTTGAGGGTTGAGATTGATGAAACAAAAATATTTATTGTCTTGTATTTTTCTAATGGATTTGAATGAAATATTTATTTGCTGTATTGTCTGACCGCGTATTTCATGCTATATCATAATGTTCTGTATATTTTCATTTGTAACTTGTAGTTTCATAGCTTTCTCTTTCCAAAAAAGAAAATTCATCTCACATCATTCTAGTAATATAATCCAAGTGTTTATTACTGCATTGTGTGCCACTCGTAGTGTAACTTTCGGCTCAAAAGTATGAGTTATAATGGGCATAAGATGGATCATAAAAGACATGAATTGTTTGTTGGAAAAAGTTTTTATAATGGGTCAGTTGGAATATTTCTTAGAAAATAGGAATATTCTTACGCATGAATTCAACCTCTTATGTTGTCACTTCTGGGATGAGGACTTGTGTAATGTCTGTCTAATTCATTAATTAGTCCCAAATTAACTTAAAATAGAAACCATGCAGAATCAACAAGTTTATAAAAAGAAAAAAATCATTTTTCAACACTGAATATTTATTTGTCAATGGAATTTACTAGATTTGGTAGTCACTGAACTCGGGAGATCTAATAAGTTAAGCTGGTGATCCAAGGAATTGGAAACATTTGGTAGTCAGTGAACTCATGAGGTTTAATCAGCGAAGTTGATAATTTTCAAGGAATTGACAACAATTGGTAGTCAACCAACTGGTGAGATTTAACAAGTTAAGGACTTGGAAACCATGACCTCAGTTTAATACAAGAATGCTAATGAAGTTTGGGAGTTTGGCTCAATAGAAATAATAGGTTTTTTAGAGTCATCGGTCAAGTGAGGAAGGTTGGGAGTTGGGGAGGTTTCGCACCTCCCTGTGGGCTTTGATCACTAGGTCTTTTTGTATTTATGATCTTTGCTTGATTTGTCAGATTGTACTCTCTTTTCGTAGTTTTTCAAGATCTCAATTTTTTGTTGGGTATTGTTTTTCTTATGCCCTTTTATATTCTTTCATTATGCTCAATAAAAGCTCGGTTTTTGACAAAAAAAAAAAAAAAGCACTTTGTTCTTTTTATTATTATCTTTCTTTAAATGCTGCTTCCTTTGTCTTGTAAACAATGTCAATATTGATGATTCTTTTTGAATCGTGCATCATATGAGAGAATCATTTGACTTCATGTTAGCTTACAAACTATTTGTTGCAGTATATGAGAGAATGCATCCTTGGCAACTTCAGGAGGAGGCTACTTGCTGTAATAAAAACTGAGAATGACCTTCAGCGACCTTCTGTTTTAGAATCTTTGATTCGTCGGCATATCAGCATCGTCCATCTTGCAGAGCAGCATATTAGCATGGACCTTACCCAGGGAATGCGAGATGTTTTGCTTTCTGAGGCTTGCTCGGGTCCAGTTTCATCTTTGCACTCTTTTGAGAAGCCAGCAGAGCAACAAACAGGATCAGCAGCTGAAGCTGTGTGTAACTGGTACATTGAAAACGTCATCAAGGATACTTCAGGTGCTGGAATTCTATTTGCTCCAGTTCACAAATGTTTCAAGAGTACAAGGCCTGTGGGTGGATATTTTGCTGACTCTGTCACAGATGCAAGAGAATTACAAGCCTTTGTTCGGATATTTGGTGGCTATGGAGTGGATAAGTTAGAGCGTATGCTAAAAGAACATACAGCTGCACTTTTAAACTGTATCGACACATCATTGAGGTCTAACCGTGAGGTGCTAGAGTCAGTTGCCAGCAGTTTGCATTCTGGTGATCGAATTGAAAGAGATGCATCTATTAGGCAAATTGTAGACATGGAGACAATAATTGGATTCTGTATTCAAGCAGGTCTAGCTCTGGCTTTTGATCAAAACTTAGCTGAAGCAGCTGGAATTGTTCTTGAAGATAGTGCACCCTTGATTTATTCATTATTATCTGGGTTTGTTAAACAGATACCCGATTCATTACCTGCAAGGAAGGATATTAGGAAAATGAGAGAAGTGGCTAACGGTGTTGCAGTAATCTCTGATCATGCTTCACAGTGGATAAGATCTATTTTGGAAGATGTAGGGGGTGCTAACGATGGTTCGTGGGCTTTGTTACCTTATTTATTTGCCTCCTTCATGACGTCTAATATTTGGAACTCAACTGCCTTCAATGTTGATACGGGAGGCTTCAACAATAATATTCATTGTCTGGCAAGGTGAAATGACACATATTTTAATCTTACAATAATTGTTTCCAAGTTCAAATGTCCGTGAATTTTGGTTGACTAACTCTTCATTTGTAATAGTGTTCCATCCCAACTCTTAGCATTAGCTTGTTGTCTAGCTCCCCAACTTAGCCTTGTGTTTAATCCTTTCTTTTTTCTCCCTCTCTCTTTCTCTCTCTCTCTCTCTCTGTTGCAAAACTCAACTAAATCTGGTTGCAGGTGCATCACTGCAGTGATTGCTGGAAGTGAGTATGTGAGATTGGATCGTGAACACGAGCAGAGGCAGCCTTTTACAAATGGTCATGCTGGTGGAACATTGAATTCTGCTGAGGCCGACAGTCTTACATCGGTTGAAGCAAGCATAAAGTCTACAATGCAGCTCTTTGTAAAACTTGCTGCTGGAATTATTTTAGATTCATGGAGTGAAGCTAACAGGTAATCTAATTTTGCATATTTATTTCTTACTTTATGTTCTGATTGCAACTCAAACTGTTTGTTTGAATGTTCAAAACTTGCTCAAGCTGAAGGTTTAACTTTTCTCCATATTCAAAATAGAATGCACTTCAACGTAAAGATTTTCGGTTTCATTAATCGACATAATATGTAGGTTGGGTACTAACTTCTTTTTCCAACAGATCTCATCTTGTACCACAGCTTATCTTTCTTGATCAACTATGTGAGGTGTCACCTTACCTTCCAAGAAGCTCTTTGGAGCCATATGTTCCTTATGCCATTCTACGTTCAATATATAGCCAGTACTATGCCAATTCTCCAGGGCCATTGGCACTCCTCAGTCCTTCCCCACACTATTCCCCCGTTGTGTCACTATCTCATGGATCCCCTGCGCCACGCCTGCCTCGGGGTGATGCTACTCCTCAGCACGGTAGTAGTGATTTGAGTTACTTCAAGGGATCAATGATGCATGGTCAGAGTTCTGTCTATGATCATGATAGCGGAAGCTCAAGAAGCATTGAATCTAAACACCGGAATGCCCGTCGTTCAGGTCCTTTGGATTACAGTTCTAGCCGGAAAGCGAAACATGTTGAAGGTTCAACTTCAGGCAGCTCAGGTCCTAGTCCCCTTCCAAGGTTTGCTGTCTCAAGGTCTGGACCGCTAGCATACAAGTAAAATGTAAAGCTGCCTTTGCCAAATTATACATAAGTTATCTTTTCCCGTTGTTAATTTTTTTATTCTGCCATTGTAGTTTGTATGAAGTTTGTTCAAAAGATACTTATGAAATTGCTTTAGGTTCTATGATAGATTAAATATCAATCAAATGAAGTAGTTCCTTTGATCTTACTATTGTGATTATGATTCTTCTAAACACTTTTGATCATCATTTTACAAAACTTCTCTTTTGAAATTTTCAAATTGATCAATGCTACCCAATCCTTGATCAACTGAAACTCTTAATTGAAAGGAATCTACTTTGTTCCAGGTTTGGCTTCAAACAAACACCTTTATTTCTCTTTGATGAAGAGTTTTGATAATGGTATGTGGGAAAAGTTATCATTCTCGTGAACTGTTCTAAGGGAGTGAAAAAAAATAAAATAAAAACAGAATCCAAAATAAAGCAGCTGCAAATCTCTTGCTGAATGTTGAGAAAAGTAACTCTAGCCATCAGAGAATTATGTCATTCTGACTCCACATTCAAATTCAATTTAAAGCAACTCTTTTAATAATTAAATAATATAGCAAAATGAATTACAATATTTATAAAATATAGTAAACTTTAGATTTTATCAATAATAGATAGACAATGATAGAATTGTAATTAATTTACAATAATTTTCCTAATAATTCATTGTTACTAATTGTTATTTCTTAAACCACGCTAAAATACAAATTAATAAAAAAAGTTACTAATTAATTATGTCAAGTATTTTTTTATATTAAAATAAAATCCCACATATATATATGCAATTTCATGATTTTGCAAAAACAATTTTAGACTACAATATTCATTTGTAGACTACAATACTCATTTTACTATCTCAATAGTCTCAACGTAAAACAAGAGGAAAAATATTTTTTTTGTCTATTTAATTAATTATTTAATGAAATACATGTGGAAATGTTTCTTTTCTTCATACATGCATAAAGCAAGAAACTATTTATGTTTTTACTTTCTAAATGTATTATTATTATTATTATTATTATAAAATAAGAATAAAGAAACAAAACAAAAACAATGAAACGAAATAAGAAAGAAGAGTAGAGAAGAGAGAAAGTATAGAAAATAATTGAATTCAATTGTGGTGTTTCTTACAAAGGCATCACACACCTCTATTTGTAGGGCATGTCATGATATAGGTTACAATCTGAAAATTCAAAAGGATGAATGTTACAAAATGAATTGAATGAGAGTTATATGATAATTGATAACCTATATAAGTTATGGACACATTTAATAATATACAATTATATTTACAATACTTCCTCTTAGATATCCATATTATATAAAATAAATGTCTTATCAAAACCTTACTAGAAAAAAATTCGATGAAAAAAAAATCTAAGCGAAAGAAAGAGTACATAATTTTATATATTTTAATAACCGCCTCATTAAAAACCTTACTTAAGAAAACCCAATGGGAAAAACCATAGTCAAGGAAAAAAGAGTGCAGTATTTCCACTTCCCTTCACGAATACATCATTCAAGTTCTTTGAGTCGTCGCATTCCAATGTTGTGCACCAGCTTTTCAAATGTTGATGTGGGTAATGCCTTTGTAAATAAGTCTGCCAAGTTGTCTTTTGAAGAAATTTTTTGAAAATTGATGTCACCATTTTCCTCAAGGTCATGTGTGTAGAAGAGTTTTGGTGAGACAAGCTTTGTTCTATCTCCTTTTATATACTCTTATTTGATTTGTGTTATACATGCAATATTGTCTTCAAATAATATTGTTGGTAAATTTATACTGAAAGACAAACCACATGTTTCTCAAATATGATGGGTCATTGACCTCAACCACAAACATTCTCTACTAGCTTCATGAATTGCAAGAATTTCTGCATGATTTGATGAAGTGGCTATAATGGTTTGCTTTATAGGTTACCAAGATATAACAGTTCCTTCACAAGTAAACAAATAACCTGTATGAGATATTGCTTTGTGTGTAACCAACTAGATCGAAGTTTGATTTGTTTGAATAAAACGAACCCATATCAATTGTCTTTCGAAGATAACGAAGTACATGCTTAACTCCATTCCAATGCCTTTTTGTTGAAGAAGAACTATATCTAGCTAATAAATTTACTGAAAATGCTATATTTGATATTGTGTTGTTTGCAAGATACATTAGTGCACCTATTGCACTAAGGTATGGTAGTTCAAGACCAAGTAGTTCTTCATTATCTTCTCGAGATATAAAGATATCTTTTGTCACATCTTGTGATTGGACTACCATTGAAATGTTCAATGAGTGTGCTTTGTCCATGTAGAATCTTTTTAAAATCTTTTCTGTATATGTCGATTGATGAATAAAAATTCCATTGGCTAAATGCTTGATTAACAAGCCAAGACAAAATTTTGTTTTGCCAAGATCTTTCATCTCAAATTCTTTTTTGAGATATTATATTGCCTTTGAAAGCTCTTCAAGAGTTCCATTTATATTTAAATCATCAACATATACAACTATAATATCAAACTCTGACTGTGATTTCTTAATAAAGAGAGATGAACAAATCAGATTATTTTGATAACCTTTTTTCAATAAATATTCACTTAGACGATTGTACCACAATCGTTCTAATTGTTTCAATCCATATAATAATCTTTGTAATTTGATTGAATATAATTCTCTAGAATCTGAATTATATGATTCAAGTATCTTAAATTCTTTCGGGATTTTTATATAGATTTTATTTTCCAAAAGATCCATACAATGATGTTGTGGCTGCATCCATAAGATGCATATCAAACTTTTCACATACAGTCAGGCTAATTGAATATATTAATGTAATAGCATCCACCACAGGAGAATATGTTTCCTTATAATCAATGTCCAATCTTTGAGAAAATTCTTGTGCAATAAGTCGTGCTCAGTATCTATTGACCTCATTATTTTCATTTCTTTTACACACAAATACCCATTTAAATCCAACGAATTTTACACCTTTAGATGTATGAACTATAGATCCAAACACTTCACTTTTCAAAAGTGAGTTTAGTTCTGCTTGGATGACTTCTTTCCACTTGGGTCAATCCTTTCTATGACGACATTCTTCAACATATTTAGGTTTAGAATCCTCATTTTCATGAATGATATTATGTGTAACATTATAAGCAAAAATGTTGTCTACAACTACATTAGTTCTATTCCATCTTTTTCCTGTCATAGTATAATTTATCAAGATCTCATTCATGTACTTGAGTCTCTTCAGCACTTTTATCATTAGTCGTGTCCATGACTTCTTCTTGAATGTTTCTATTGTCAATTGATTCATTTCGATTATTGATTACTTTTCTTTTTTGATGATTTTTATCCTTTAAACCTATTGATCTATCACGTTTTTGGCGTAGCGTTGATTCATAAATTGTAGCAACTTGTTGTGTTGGAATTTCAATTCTAGATGAAGCATTTGCAACTGAAATATATGACTTGGTCACTTCTTAGTATCTGTAAATGTATCTGGCATTTGGTTTGCTACACTTTGTAAATGATTTATCTTTCGAACTTTCAATTCACATTGATTTGTACGAGGATCTGAATGAGACAATAATAATACATTCTAGACAATTTTATTTTTCAACTTCTTAATTCCTCCCCCTAATGTTGAAAAAGTTTTCTCATTAAAATGACAATTAACAATTTTTGAGATCCCATTTTAGTACGTTGTGGTGGGACAATTGAAACACGTACTGTACAACCAAAATTTTACAAACGAGAAATATTTGGCTTCTGGCCATAAACTAATTGTATTGAGAAGTACGTATGACAAAATGTCAACCTTATGCGTATAAGTGACGTTGCATGCAAAATATCATGACCCCACACATATATTGGAAGTTTTGCTCTCATAAATAATGGTCTAGCAATCAATTGTAAACGTTTGATAAATGATTTTGTCAAACTATTTTGTGTCTGAACATGAGGTACAAGATGTTCAATACTTATCCCAATTGACATACAATAATTATTAAATGTTTGGGAGGTAAACTCACCAACATTATCAAGCTGAATACTTTTGATTGTATAATCAAGAAACCGTGCTCTTAATTTGATTATTTGAGCAAGTAATTTTGCAAATGAAAGATTTCACCTTGTTAATAAACACACATGTGACCATCTACTAGATGTGTCAATTAAAACCATGAAATATCTA
Source organism: Cucumis cinereus (assembly GCA_037974625.1). Taxonomy (NCBI): domain Eukaryota; kingdom Viridiplantae; phylum Streptophyta; class Magnoliopsida; order Cucurbitales; family Cucurbitaceae; genus Cucumis; species Cucumis cinereus. Next base: position 7,226,439 of record JBBPDJ010000004.1, on the reverse strand, counting down.
AATGATCCACTTGGTGGATTAATGGCTCCACATATGTCACCATGAATTTGTTCAAAAAATGTAGGTGACTCAATTCTCACTTTGGCTAGTGCTGGTCTAATAACCATTTTCCCTTAAGAGCAAGGAACACATGATAATTCATTAGATTGAAGAATCTTCTGGTTCTTTAGTGGATGCCCACGAGAATTTTCAATAATTCTTCTCATCATTTTTGACTCAAGATGACCCAATTGATCATGCTAAACAACGAACATATCTAAATTTATGAACTGTGGATTCATGGTTGCGTATGCTTCAATTACTCGTATATGAGTATAATATAATCCAAAAGGAAAAACAGACAGTGTTTCCAATATATGTTTTCTCATGTGAAACAATAGATGTAATATGGAGATATTCTATATTATTTTATTGTTAGTTTCAACGTGATAACCATTTTAACGTATATCTTTGAAACTCAATAAGTTTTTTTTTTTTTTTTTTACTTACTTGAGAACAAAAGATTATTAATTGTGACTTTTGTTCCTCTAGACAAAATAAAGTTTTCTTTACCAAAACCTTCAATCAAGTTTGCAGAACCTGATATTATATTGACATTTGCTTCAAGCATAGTCAATGTAGAAAAATATTTTTTACTTTTAAGTATTGTATATGTAGTTGCACTATCTTCTAAACATAAGTCTTCATTATTCATCTTTAAGTCAACCAACAAATGAGAAATGTCCATGACTCTTCATTAAAAAACCGATTACAATAAGTCTCAGGGTATAAACGAACAAACAAAACAAAACTTGAACTATGAATAATTAAAATAAAATTGTAAATGTTGAAGAGAAAAAAAAATTAAAACAAAAATCAACTCTTAGTTTTGGACATTATCATAATGAAAGGAAGTATTTGCTACTCCTTCAATAACATCGGTTTTTTCTTTATGAGACTCAAAGAAGTCAGCAACATCCAAATGTGCCACGTGGAAGGGTCAAATACATCATCTTGATATCTACGCAAAGTTTTTTTTTTTTCACATTCTTCCCTTTTTCTTCAATGAGGTTTGATATAGATCAACTAAGTGCTTGGATGTACTAGAAGTACGAGTCCAATGGCTTTTCATACCAAAACGGAAGCATTGATTTTCACCCTTTTAAAGCTCTTATTTTGTGAAGATTTTCCCCTATGATAATCATTTGTGGTTTTCTTGATATCTAAATGATTATTGTCACAAAAAGTATATTATTTCTTCCTTTACCACGATCATGACCTCGATCACGACCACGACCATGACATCGATCTTGACCATGATTGTTTGCAAATACACTATTCGCTTAAGGAAATGATGTTGTTCTAGTTGGTCGAGATTTCATTAATAGCTCATTATTTTGTTTAGGCACAAGAAAACATGATATAAGTTAAGAATACTTTTTAAAACTTTCTTTCTCAAGATTGTTGTTGCAGGAGCATATTTGATACATGAAATGTAGAAAATATTTTCTCTAACATATCTTCATCGGTAATATATTCTCCGCATAACAATAATTTTGAACAAGTTTTGAATAATGTAAAATTATATCACTTACTGATGTAAAATCTTGCAACCTCTTAGGTGCATGCAATAATATCGAAGGAAAAATTATGCTTTTTTTTTTTATGATCGTACATTTCTTTTAAACTCTGTCATAGGTCATAAGTTTTTTTACGGTAAGATATTCAATCTTCAGTCACTCATGATGATGATGTCGAAAAATCATGACTTTCGCCTTCTCTTAACTTGAAGTCGTATTTCCTTCTTTAATCGTTTCTCCAAGATTCATGGCATCCAAATGAATTTTAGCATTAAGCACCCATGATAAATAATTATTACCATTGATATCAAGAGCTAGAAATTCTAATTTGGTAAGACTTGTCATGGTAAAACTATAACGAAGAAATATACTTACACTACAATAAAAGGGACCTACAATGACACTTTTGAACAGTGAAAATGAAAGAGCGGAAGAAAAAAAGTGTCGTATTTTCCAAAACTCGCGTTTTTGGCGGGAAATGACGGAAATTTTTGAATTTTCAAAAATTCGTGACGCTTTTTTCGCGTCACATAAAGACGACGCAAAAAACTCGTCGTCTTTTTCAATTAATAATTTGACCTTCTGCCCTATCCCGAGAATTAAAAAATAAAACCAATTTCGTGAGACACCCACTGCCCGAAACTCTTTTCTTCATTCGTCCAACCCCCCAACCTTCCATGTCTTCCCCGTCTGGTAGGCCCACGACTTAGATTTTTGTTCATCTGGTCTGGCACGACGCTTCAATGGTTTCCGACGATTTGTAGTTCAATCTCAGTCCTCCAGCCACTTTGTTTCCATCAACAAGCACACAATTTCTCTGTTGCTGTAATGTCTCAAATTTCCAAACCGAACCGGACCGTTACTAAATTTAAAACTAGTAAAAATGAAATTTTTAGAAGACAAAAATAAAACAAAACGACTGCTTTCATTTAGTCAAAACAAAGGTTTGAACGAGTCACCAAAACAAATACTTAAACAAAATAAGTAAAAGAAAAAGTACCTAAACGGGATCCCTAAAATAGTTTTCTAAACAAAATAAATACGACAAATAAAAATAAAATAATTTAACCGTAAAAATGCCAAATAACGTAAAGCGAAAGCAAAAAGGTCTCCTGGTCCTCCCCGGTATGGTCACTGGTTCTTCTTGTCTCTCGCCGGTCCCTTCTTACCTTTGTCTGAAATACAACATAGAAAGGATGAGTATAAAATATACCCAGTAAGGAACCCACTACTAATTCCACTAGGTGACCGCTAACCTTATCTAATATCTCGTACTTTACGATACACAGTTAATTGGTTTAGTAGGGACGGTCATGTCGGAGCAATACGCCACACATGCTTGCTAACCGACCCTGCCAGAACAATACGCCACACAGGCTTGTTAACTGGCCCTGTCAGAGCAATACGCCACACAGGCTTGCTATCTGACCATGTCGGAACGTTACACCACACAGGCTTGTTAATTGACCCTCGCGACAATACGTCACACAAACTTGCCACACCGTCCCACCACCAAGTACAAAGTCATTAGGTAAAGTTAACGACACCATATCCAAAAATCAATTCAGTAAACATAGTGATCACAACATATTTAATCCTCATATATTAGATAACACAATTCAAACTCACAACAGGTCATGCATAATCCATACAACACATATACAAGAACCCGAAGTTAACACCACAGTATAGGAAAAATAACCATCTTCCACACCTTATTCGTCAAAGGAGCAGATTCAGTAGAAGTATTCCTTACCTTAAATCACAGAAATTCCCTTAGACGAAGTAGTTTCCAAATGACCATAGACACACAAGACTTTAATTAATAAATTCTTCCCAAAAAGATATATTAATCTAATCCTTCAATAACCAATTCCAAACTCACCACTCAAGACGAAAATCAAGACGATAGCACCACAAATACCCCCGATCGAATCTTCAATTTAAACCTTCAAACAATAAAGAAATACCCAATTAATCCAAGAAAATTCCTCAAATAAAACTTCATTAGATAACCTAAAACCCAGATAGAATTCTTCCTAAACCGTACCAAACACACCAACAAACAGCAGTGGCAGCAGTGACAGGAAGTGACAGAAGATAGCTCGGCTCGACTCGTAGATCTGAGCAGCGCGTGACTTCACCACGAACGAGGTGTGATAGAGACGCGAAGCGGCACACGGCTTGACGTGGATTTGACGCACGGAGGAAGACCGGCTTCGCGGGATCCACAATCGGTGCGTGGTGGAGGCGCGACTTGTGCACGTTGCGGCGCGGTGCGGGGCGGGGCTAGCAGATCTGGGTGATACGTGGCACGGACGAGACGTCGACTGTTCAGATCTGAGCGACGTGCGTGGAAACCGGTTCGACTTCAACGAGGAAGGCGTCGACTGTTCAGATCTGAGCGGTGCACGACTTTGGCGAGGAGGCGCTGGCGTCATCTTTGCAGATCTGGGCGGCGCGCGGCTTCGGCGAGGAGACGGCTGGCGCGATGCAACGTGGCTGCTCGATGGAAGGCGTGAAGCGGCTTGGGGGGCGAATTGGTGCGCGACGAAGGGAGGTGGATCTGACGCGCGCGCGGCTTGATCGGGCTTCTCGGCTCGATAACTGCAATGACTATGGCGCGGCTACGATACAAAGCGACGTTTCCCGACGGGCTGCCGACGTCGACCGGTGGAGGGCTGCGCGGCGGAGATGGAGGAGGCGGCTAGGGTTTCAAGAGAAGGAAAAAGATTGGAGATGATGATTTGCACGTGGCTCGAGGCACCTAAATAAATAAATAAATAATAATAATAATAATAACAAATATATTATTATCATTTATTATTTATTTATTTTTTTCCTTTTTAAATTTTCTTTTTCCAAATATCACCTTTTCTCTTTCTTCATTAACAACCACTTTCTTCTCTCTACATGAAAACTCACATTTTTTCTCTCTCCAACCACAAATAAAACAAAAACACAATCAATAATAAAATTATTTCAACAATTAAATTCAAAATTGAAATCTAACATAAACATCCCAAAATTAAAATTTACCAACAAACAATAAGATAATTGATAAATAAAATTACAAATACCTTAAAATTTGGGATGTTACAGTTGCCGTCCGACCACTTCGAATTTTGTGTATGCATTTAATCTCTCTAATAGGTAATATTGTACATGTGTCACACCCTCTCCCAGACTCTCTACTCCTAGCTTAGGAGACGACGTGAAGCAGACGAATCTCGTCCTTACCTTGACGATCCTCACTGACTATCTTAACTTAACTGTGACTAAACAATACCATTAACTTAAAAAAAAAATGCGGAATAACTTAACTGCGGAAAAATAATCTCAAACTTAACACATAACAGCGGAAACTAAACAAATAACTTATATATAGTGCAACCCAAACTATCTTATACAACCCATCTCACTGTACCAAAACTTATTATAACAGTAACATGCATGATTTAGTACTAACGTACAATAGTACTAAAACTTCTCGAGTAGCAGACAGTCTGTGGTAGGTTAGGCTCCAGGATCACGATCTCTACCTGGAAAGTGGGAAAAACAATTTGAAAGAATGAGCTAAAACGCCTAGTGAGTGATGCTTTAATAGAAAATACTTAAAACATATGTATAGCATAGCTAGAAATCGTTGACTTAGAAACTTTTCACAAATCAAATCATAACTGAAACCATAAATCACAGTTTAAACTGAAATCACCTGAAAGGTGCTTGCACGATACTTATCAGTAAATCATGGTAACATTATGCATAAATGAAATCATGCTAAAACATGAATATCTGAAAATCTGTAAGCGATGTGTATCAAATTGAACTACATAGTATTGGGGAAAAACCTAGCACTAGCTACGTCTTTGCCACAGTGGAGTAATCTCACACTAACGACAGCTATATCTACGTCGTGGTTGGATCAAGACTAACGACGTCTTCGTCGAGGTGGAGCCAGCTCAACACAACGACGGTATCCTACGTTATAGTGGGGCTATCAACTATAACGTCTTTGCCAAAGTGGGGCAAACCCAGCACTAAGTCAGCGAATCTACATTGCAGCGGGGCCAACACTTGCAACGTCTTTGCCAAGGTGGAGTAATCTCAACACCATGACAGCGTATATCTACGAAGTAGCGGAGCCACCGCCCACAACGTCTTTGCCATGGTGGGGCGAACCCTCACGCAAGGCAGCGCATACCCTAGTTTGCACACCTAGTATAGTAGCCTTAGACTCCATGGATACACATGCTTAAAAATAATCATCGTAAAACGTGCAAGTCACATAAAACATATCATCATCTTAAATTATTTCTCAAATCATCATGAAACTTGTAGTACTCGAAATCATGCTTAAATATCACTTATAACATGGTAGAAATCTCATAGAAACATTAAATCATCATAACTCATAATTTCGAGAAACCTCATAAAATGTGCAAAACGTGCTTAGGCCCTACAGCAGTCAAAACATGCTAAAACAATCATGAAAATCATCTCAGTAAACATAAATAGAGCCGAACATATTATAAAACATGCTTATTTCGAAAACAGGCATTGCCTCGTAAAACGTGTCAATATAATACTATTATATTCAAACTACCGGAAATGCCTTAAAATAATTAAATCATGCTTCAAACAAGTTACCACGTGAAAGTACATCGAAAAATATGAACAATATGATTTTTCTGAAATTTTGTGAAAATTTTGCAAATTCTCGAAAAACGTGCATTCTGGTAATTATTTTAATATTAAGATATTAAAATAATACTATCACTCACAAACATGATGGGCTATCCCTGACTCGTATATTTTCTCGATCTCTGGATCTCTTGAAAATAAATCCAGAATCGATTCTTAAATCACTTGGCATGAAAATCGAGGAAAATCGAATTTTCCTTAATTTTCCGTTTTAAATTAATTCTTTTCTTCTAAAATATTATTTATAAGTATAATTACATAATAATAATATTAATAATAATAATAATAATAATAATAATAATAATAATAATAATAATAATAATAATAATAATAATAATAATAATA
>JBBPDJ010000004.1:7190025-7219731 GCA_037974625.1 Cucumis cinereus | reverse complement strand
TTGTTATCATCAAAACATTGATTAATTAATTAATTAAAATTAATTAATTTGAGATTAAGGGCCAAAAAGCCAACAGACTCCTTGTCAACAGGAGTTCATAATACACTCAAGATTAAGATTAAGTTGTCTAGGTCATCCTATTTGAATTAGAAATCTAACTAGTCAACGAAGATACATCTAGTGGTTACTATTTCGTGGTTCAATCTTATGCAAACTCATTGTATAGGATACCCCCACATGCGTGTCACCTACACGAACACGTTGGATCATTGTGTTTATATCAAATACAAAGTGGACCGTATCCATAGTGTTACTAAGACAAGGTACCCAACCTTATTCTTATATTATAGACCCTTTAAGTTGTATCTCAAACATTGATCCATGTACGTCTCCACATACAGTTCAAGACTCATAAAACAGCTTAGGATGTTAGTTTATTGGATTTGCGTTAAGTAGACAAAAATAATCAATAACTATTTATTGAAATTGAAATAATTACTCTTTATTAATAACGGCCAACAGATTACATTTACTATCTACGAGTTTTAGAACATACAACCCAACAATGTTTTCCTCTCTTAATACTATACAAGGTGCCACAATATCTTTACCCAATCATACTCATGCTTTAGTTAGTCATGTTGGCACAATAAAAATATCCCCTGATCTAATCCTACATAATGATGTTCTTGCCAGATTTTTGCTTCAATTTACTATCAATCAATGCCCTCACTATTGCTTTACCAATACTAGTTCACTTTTATGATGGTTGTTGCATTATCTAGGAAAACTTTGACGATGATTGGCAAAGCTAGTATATGGCATGAGTTATATCTCCTCCAACCCTCTAATACCTCTGAAGCTATTGATATGCCTGCTGTTTTTCCTACTGATTGTTCACAAGTTTGTCCCACACATACTGATATGTTTGTTGCTACTCTTACAAATACTACAAATACTTGGCATGATCGATTAGACCATCCTAGTCACAAACACTTTCTCCATTTAAAAGATACTTTAGATTTTACCATTCCAAAAAAACAACATACATGTACAATTTTTCCTCTAGCTAAACAAAAGAGACTTCCCTTTCAATCAAATAGACATATTTCAAATAAAATGTTTGATTTGATTCATTGTGACACTTGGGGACCTTATAAACATTGTACACACTCTGGACACAAATATTTTCTAACTATTGTGGATGACTTCTCTAGATATACATGGCTGAGGCACAATAAATCATACCAAGATTCTTTGCACTTGTGGAGAATCAATACAACACCACTATAAAAGGATAAGGTAATGCACCAGAGTTAGCCTTTGTTGATTTCTTCTCAACCAAAGACGTCATCCACCAATATTCATGTGTTGAATATCCAGAGCATAACTCAGTTGTTGAAAGAAAGCATCAACAACTGTTGAACGTTACAAGAGCCTTGCTATTCTAGTCTCGAGTTCCCATCAGTTTCTGGGGAGAATGTGTGCTAACAGTCGCTTCCCTCATTAACCGCACACCATCTCAAGCTCTAAATTGACAAACCCCATTCCTGAAGTTAAATGGGCCATTGATTATAATTCGCTTCACATTTTTGGCTGTTTGATCCATGGGACATACTATCTATATTTGTGAGATACCCCCAGGAATGAAAGGCTACAAGCTCTACAACATTGAAAATAAGTCCTTCTTTGTCTCTCGAGAAGTGACATGTCATGAAAATATATTTCCATTTCATTTCATAATTGTACAAGAAGAAGTGGCTAACATCTTTCTAGACTTAGTAGTACCAAAGTCCTTTGAGTTTTTAAGACTACAGCCCATAAATCCAAGGCTCCCTGATGATAGTGAAAATAAAGCCTTATCACCTACTAATGTTGAAGAAAATGCAGCATCATCCTCATCATCATCACATGAAAACCAAAACCACACATTGACTGCAGTGCCCATCAATACTAATACTGAAAGGCTTGAACAAATGACTCAAAGATCAAACAGAATGTCCAAACCACCTACATACCTTCAAGAATATCACTGCAGCTTACTATAAAACAGTGATATTCAAACCGAAATATCCTCCCTATCCAAACCAAAGTACCCCATACAAAAGACCATATCCTACCACAATATAAAAATCTCATTCTCAATATATCCTCATCCTATGAACCACAATTCTACCATCAAGCCATTCCTTATGAACATGGGTGTGAAGCTATGAAAGCTGAACTACTAGCCATGGAGACTAACAAAACTTGGACAGTTGTTCCTTTGCCAAGTGACTGTCCCTCCATAGGATGCAAATGGGTCTATAAAGTAAACCACAAAGCAAATGGTTCTTAGAGAGATATTAAGCCCAACTGGTAGCAAAAGGGATACACTCAACAAGAAGGGCTAGACTACATTGAAACTTTCTCTCCTGTGGCTAAACTAGTGACTGTCAAGGTTTTGTTAAATCTCATTGTTTCAATGAAATGGCCTCTCGTTCAACTTGATGTGAATAATGCTTTCTTACACGGAGACTTAATTGAAAATGTCTACATGGACCTACCACTTGGATACAAACATGACAAGATTACTAGAAAGGGGAAGCAACTTGTCTGCAAACTACATAAGTCAATATATGGACTAAAACAGGCCTCCAGACAGTGGTTTGACAAATTCTCTCAAGCTCTAATATCACTTGGATTTTCACAATCCAAGTTGGACTACTCCTTGTTTACTAGAGGAACTACTTCAACATTTGTGGCTTTACTGGTATACGTAGATGACATCATAATCACAGGAGCTTCCATAGAAATCATTAACAACTTGAAGACACATTTAGATTCAACATTCAAGTTAAAATACTTTGGGTCTCTAAAATACTTCCTTGGTTTAGAACTTGCCCGTTCCTCAATGGGAATTGTCATCTCCTAAAGAAACTATGTTCTACAACTTTTGGAAGACACTGGATTCCTAGCATCCAAATCAACACTTTTACCTATGGATCCTCATACAAAGTTAAGAGCAAATGACAACAAACCTTTGCCCAATGCATCACCATACCGACGACTCATTGGAAAGTTGCTATATCTCATTGTCAGTCACCCATACATTATGTTTGCAATCCACAAACTGAGCCAATATGTCGCTCATCCATGCTAGTCCCACATGAATGTTGTAAATCATTTACTGTGCTACCTAAAATGAAACCCTAGACAAGGCTTTCTTATCAAGTCATCCACATCATTCCAGCTCCAAGCTTTCATTGATGCAGATTGGGCCTCATGTCTTGACACAAGAAAATCCACCACAGGATTCTGTATTTTCCTTGGAGATTTCTTAATCTCTTGGAAATCAAAGAAGCAAACTACAATATCACGCTCAACAGCGGAAGCTAAATACGGAGCACTAGCAGCCACCACCAGTGAACTCACCTGAATCATTCAACTACTTAAAGACTTACAAATATCCATTGTTGCTCCTTCACTTATATTTTGTGATAGCACTGTAGCCATACACATCGCTTCAAATCCAATATTCCATGAGCGCACCAAGCACATTGAACTAGCCTGTCATTTCGTTTGAGGTCAAGTTGTCAAAGGAGCAGTAAAACTACTACCAATAAGAACACATCAACAACTTGCTGATATTTTTACTAAAGTTTTACCTTGATCATCCTTTACAACTGTTATTCAAGATGGGTATTATTGATATTGTTAAAACATCTTGAGGGGGAGTATAAGGATGAAAATAATTTTGGTTAGCTTTAGTTAATTGGTTAATTTTCCGTTACCAACAATTATATTCCCACATGTAAATCATGTGATTCCATTGGCTATTTGTAGCTCAAATACTCCATCAATAAAATTGAGCAGAGTTTAAGTTACTCTCGAGGGCATTAATACAACATACTAAATATTTACTCATAGGCCCCAACTATTTCTCTAACTGGGGGTCTTGGAATCCCCTACACCATGCCAGCCTCGTTGGTATGCTACTCCTCAGCATGACAATTGTGATTTGAGTTACTTCAAGGGATCAATGATGCGTGGTCAAAGTTCTGCCTGTGACCATGATGCCCGTCGTTCAGGTCCTTTGGATTACAGTTCTAGCCGAAAAGTGAAATATGTTGAAGGTTCAACTTCAGGCAGCTCACGTCTTAGTCCACTTCCAAGGTTTGCTGTCTCAAGGTCTGGACCCTAGCATACAAGTAAATGTAAAATTGCCTTTGCCAAATAGTAATACATAAGTTATCCTTTCCCATTGTTCCATTTTCTTCTTCTGCCATTTTAGTTTGTATGAATTTTGTTAAAAATATACTTCTGATGTTGCTTCAGGTTCTATGATAGATTAAATATCAATCAAATGAAGTAGTTCCTTCGATCTTACTATTGTGATTAATCATCATTTTACAACTTTTCTTATGAAATTTTCAAATTGATCAATGCTACCCAATCCTTGATCAACTGAAACTCTTAATTGAAAGGAATCTACTTTGTTCCAGGTTTGGCTTCAAACGAACACATCTTTCTTTCCCTTTGATGAAGAGTTTCGATAATGGATGTGGGAAAGTCATCATTCCAATGAACTGTTCTAAGGTAGTGAAAAAAAAAAAAGAAAAAAAAAAACAGAATCCGAAATAAAGCAGCTGCAATCTCTTGCTAAATGTTTGAGAGAAGAAACTCTCTAGCCATGAGAGAAATTATGCCATTCGACTCCACATTCAAATTCAATCCAAAGTAAGAATGATGTGGAACTATTCACTTTTTATACTTGAAAGAGTATTGTGAAACCACTCATTGTAAAGGTCTATAATATAAAGGGCAATAGATTAACGATCTCATAGTTCACAATTGCATTAAGTTCAAGTGTTTAAGAAATTGAAATGGATCTATAAGTAATGGTTACTTTATTTACAACTAAATTTTGACATCGAAAATATTTCCAATGATTATATACACAAATATGTTTGTTTTAAGAATACAGGAATAGCTTTTTTGCAGCATTAACAATAGTTTGATGGAACTTGCAAATTGCAACCTACTGAAACTTCAACGTAGGTGGTGCCTGCAAGGTGATAAAACATACAAAAATCAATGCATCCCAATATGAGAAGGGGCAAAATTACTCATTAGAAATAAAATTTATAAGGCCATGTTTGGGAGAATGGTTTAAATCAAATAATGAATTGATTTTGGATAATTAAAGACATTTCATAGTGATTTTGAACGTGACAAAAGTTGACAAAAGTGACTAATTATTTCAAAATAACCCCTAAACATGCTGTGAGATTTTGTGAAAGAAACCTTTCAAAATAGTCCTTACACATGCCGTGAGATTTTGTTAAACAAACCTCAAGGTTTCTTTAGTTCCACGACGAATTTTGCAGCGGATTGTAGGAAGCCCGAGACGTTGATGAGCTTCGTAGCGATGACAACCAGAGAAACCTACAGCACCATGGGAAGGAAATCTAGTAATCAAAATGATAAACTAGATGTTTAACGTACTAGAATAGATAATAGACTTGGAATAGAAATGGAATTCTGTTTTCGGTTTTGCCATTTGGAAACAATCCTTGCTGCTAAAATGGACCACGAAATCTGTAATGGCATAATTGGAACAAAATCCGAATGTTCTTAAACCCTAAGTTACACTATTATTCCATTTTAGCTGTGCACTTTCAAATATCTCAATAAATTTGTACTTTACATAAATCTTAAAAGTTGGTCACTATTTACTTCAGAAATATATTCTCATTATATATTTTCTGAAAGGGAATTTGCTTTGCCAAACTTGATAAAAGAAACTTCAAAATAACAATAAGGACTAATTTTAAAAATAAGTTATTATGAAAAAAAAAAAAAAAAAAATTGAAGTGTTTGGCAACCACTCAAAATAATTTTTGAAATACTTTCAAATTTTATTTCCGAACCAAAGAGTAAATAAAAGTGTTTTTTTTTTTCAAAAAATAATTTATTCTCTACTCAATCCAAACAAACTCTAAATTTGGACTTTTGAAACTAAAAGACCAAGATTGAATGTATTACAAAGTAGATGGTATTTTGAACTAAAATAACCTTACTACAGAAAGATATAATATAAATATTCATTAGAATAAACATACCATAATAAACTCCATCAACTTCAAGTACATCAATCTGCATCCACAACGGAGAGAATGAGTAACATCCTAATGTCATTCTGTAAAACTTTTAGGGGACATATTGCCACTATGGCATAAAAAGTATCAGCCATTTTCACCTTATAAATGTTGATCTGATATGCCTATTATATTAGTATCTTCATAGATTATAAGAGGTATTAACAAATCATTCACAATATCAAAAGTAAACGACCCCCTGACTAGAAGGAAAGGGCACCTAATGCATTTAGCATATAGACTTTAGCAGGTAAGGATCAAGTTTCTTAGCAAAAGATTCCTTTAGTGATTAATTCACCGTATCCTAATTCACTCAGTCCATCAATCCTTTTTCTATGTTTCCCACAATTCTAATATTTACGACTGTCAACTAATATTAACAATGAACAGACAAAATGTCTCCATTTGCGAGCTTGGTGTTCAAGTTTGCCTGAATAATTAATGAAACTGCATAGGAAAGATTGGATAACTTAAGGTTTAGTTAACTGGGTCAAATCCAAGGCTTCTCTTTTTCTTGATGACTAATCCCTATCTAATGACTAATCAAGTCCAACACTTAGAATAAGGACCAAAAGTAAAGCCTTCATGGATTCACCTAGCCTCAAAATCTACATCAATGAGTAAAATATGGTTATCCACAATTCAACTTTTGAGTAATTAAAATCACTCATCAGAAAGTTGCTGATAGGCTGAACCACATTGAAAGTTTCAGTTGGAACAAGAACAAAGCATATAAATTCATCAGCAGCACCTAAATAAATGAATGTGCAACAAAGCTATATGTTTTCTACTAATACAAATTTGAATAGCTTTGAACAAAAATTCATCAAAAAGCACAAGTTAACAATTGCTACATTATCCTCATTCTTCCCATCAAATTCTAAAGCTAACAAAAATTGCCACAGTATATAACCATCATTCTTCCAATCAGATTCCACACACTAAGTCAAATTCTTTTAGAACTCTACAATGCCAACACATAGTTCAACTAGTTAAAGATGATAATAACTCCTCGAAAGATCAGAGGTTCGAATCTCCAACCTAAAGAAAAAAAAAATTAGCAGAATGCAGGTGAATTACAACTTCAGCCACAGCCAAATGGATACCATTTTTTTAATGGCTACCAATTGCTCAAAGGCACAGTAAAAAACTGCAAAAGAAATCATGGATACCCAATATTATAGCCATTTCAGTACATTGATCTTCTAGGAAACTGAGTAGAAAGAAGTTCAATTCAGATAAGATGAATTGAGGAGGAGAAAAAGCTCACGGGTACTTGAAGGCCAATTTCTTGTATACTGTCCATTAGTTCTTTGACTTTATCAGGGTCGTTAGCTCTGGTCCTCATTAGAGGTCTCCGTATCTTCTCCAGAGGAAGCTCAAGGATCATTGGCCCACTGCCGCTGCCACTCCCTGCTGATAACGGATGAGCACCTACGATTTCATTTCATCATCATCTGTTTTAAGTAAATAAGGGAGAGACAAGCAATCAAATAAAAGATAAAGAAAGGAACCATTTGATGAAGCTGAAGCAGAGACAGTCCTTAAGCTGGAACTGAAACTTGGGAACTTTAGAATGAAGAGACTGGCCATCATCGACCGTACTTCCTCTCTCTCCCTCTCTCTCTATGGTCTGGACAATATGCAGAGAAGAAGAAGTCTATGGATCGATATCAACAGATCCTGAACCATGGGATGATAGAAAATGGGCCAATAAATCCATCTTTGTCTTCAAGATTGAATTTTGGCCCAACCCATTAGTAAAAGCTTGTGTATTTTTAGAAAAATAAGAAGAGAATATATGCAAAAACCATTCTAAAGGACTGAACTGAACCTAACCCATCAAGAACAACCGTTTGTTAAACACTCCTTTGAAACTTTGGGTTGATTGAGAAAGCCAATGGCTGCAGGGACGTCTTTCTTGAGGTGATTTTTTGTTCCTTCTATCTTCTTCTTTACTTTATCTCTTCTTTAGAACGATGTATTATGGAATTATTTGGTTTTGTATGAAACCAGCAGGCAATGTATAGCTACGACTACAAGAACATTGGTGACTGCGAAATTGAAACATTCCAGCTACCATTTCTCGACTTTTCTCCTACCACTTCGCACTCACTCTCGAAGGTATACAACCCATTTTCTATTTACTTAAAAGGATTATGTTGAAATCAAGCGATTCTTTTGTATGGGTTTGGTTTATTTCGACTGCAATACATGGGGAGAGAAGAAATATTATCCATTTTGCTATTGTAACTATTTTGTTTTCTAGTAACTATAAAATATCTCAATGTTGACAATAAAAGATTATCTAGTTTCCTTCAAGAGGGATGGAACCTTCAATCTCTTTCATGGAAATAGGGTTCTGTGACAGCAAACTTGATATCTTGAGAAGAATATTTGCCTCACTATTTTGAATTTTTCCTACATCTTGTCTGTGGGTTGATTGGGGAACTAAACTACTAGCCGTTTCGACTTAGAAGCAGAATGAAATTGTGCTATAACCCTACAAATGTCCATGTAGTTAAAGCTCTATGTGGTCTTAAATGTTAGTATAAAGACAAACAATTCTCTTGTGGTTTGTGAATTTCAAGATCCCCAGGCAGGGGTAAGATGAGATAATTTCATCCACGGAGTCCTGTGATTTCTTTATAAAAAATGAAATAAACCACTTCAGAAAAAAATGAAAGAATACATGGGTATACAAAAAAATGAAAAAAAAAAAAAACAAACGAAAAGAAAGAGGCCGTCTAAAGAATTGGGGACCGATAAAAGAAAATAGTGCCCATAAGAATAGTTACAGAAAAACTTTGAAGTCGAAGCCTATAGAGAATTAAAAGTCAAAACATCACTAAGCTCCCTTTTTGACCCTCAAAACACTCTATCATTCCTCTGATATGATTGGTAGATAATGTGATAATTAGAATCTTGTCATACAATAGAGGAATACATAAATGTAAGTCCATTATCCATGATTGATAAACATAACAAAGCATTGTTCTGGGATAGTTGTAAATTTAAGTCAATGATTTCTGCAAGTTTAAGGGACTGGGGACAATGGTTACAATCTATCTCTAGTTATGATTACTTGTTACTCCATTCTTTTATGGATACTGTTAAATCGTCAAGTGGTCTCTTTACTAACCGCACCAGGTGGCCTTAATATATTGTCCATGGGAAAACTGTTAATGAATTATTTAAAATCTCAACTGGGATTTTGATATTTTCTAACAAACATAATTGAATCATGTGGTTGTCCCTTGATAAGATGTGTATTGTAGATTAACTTAGACCTCTTTATGATTCCTTCATTAGCTGTTACTGTCAGATTTTTTATTTCCCTCTTTGGCACGAACGATAAAGCAATTATGTAGCAGGAGAGATGGGACTGTAGAAAACTTAATGATCAACTATTTATTTCTGCTTCTAACACCTATTAATAAATATAATACCATCTTTTAAGGTTACATCTTTCTGTTTTCCCACTATTCCAAATTTCCAATAATCCAGCTATTCATGTATTTACTTAGTTTTTGTTGTTGCATTATATTTTCTCCAGATTGACCATTCGTGCTGGTATTACAAACAATGAAGAAGTTGCTGCTAAAGCAGCTGCATCTGATGCAGACAGTGGAGCTCCAACCATGTATCGTCTTTAATAAATTAGTGAGGATTAGATGTTGCTAAAACCTTAAAATCCCATTCTCCTAAAATTAAGCTTGAAGAATTTTGAGAGAACATTTGTATACAGTGTGAAATTACTATCAACTCTTGAACGAAGCAAAGAATGTTGCCTACCTGGATTCAAATTATTAGATATGAAATTAGTCGAATTCTTGTGTTCAGGGTCTAAATCTAGCGTGATTAAGCTTAATATGCAATAAGAAAACCAAGCCTCCGAAAAGAGCCACTGTTTGCTTGACGTGAAAGACCTTGTTCCATTGATCCATCTACCCATATGTGGAACAATTTGAATTATGTTACAGATTCTTTACAATGTTGGATTATTATTATTATTATTAATCTTGTATGAATTCATGTTTACACTCAACAAAGTGACCAATAAGATATGAAGGGCCAATGGTACATGTTAAAAGATAATAGTAAGATAACTTGGATTGATATTGGGCTATTTCTTGGAATTAATTAGCTCCTTATGCTTTGACGTTTCTCCTTCAGATTTGACAAAATAATATCCAAGGAAATTCCTTCGAACATTGTCTATGAGGATGATAAAGTCCTCGCATTTCGAGACATAAGTCCGCAGGCTCCCGTTCATGTATTAATCATTCCAAAGCTCAGAGATGGATTGACAGAGCTGGGAAAGGTACTTCTTTCTTTCCTCTTCTTGTTTCTTATCTCTATATATAGTCTTTGTTATCTTTAGTAATCATATGCAGCCAACAATATGATGTTAAGCATGTGTGTCTGCATAGACTGAGTTTCTCTGATATAACATATTGAGCATTCCTTTTTCTCTTTTTTTCTTTCTTTCATTTTCTTTGTTTTTTCCCTGATAAGAAACTTGTGTATATAAAGGTGTGAAATATAACCTTAAGGGCTGGAGAAGAGTGAACCCCACCCATAAAAGAACTATAGAAGCGCTTTTCATTCTTTTTCCCTCCTCCACAGTACTACAAAAACAAGCAAACAGTTTAGATATTCCTCGATAAGTTTGTAAATTTTGCTGATGATGATATCTAGAAATAACGAACTTGAAATTGGTTCTTAAGAATCAACTTTAACTACGTTTACAAGCCAGTGAAAGTAGGAATTATGATACAGGAATCATTATGGTGTAATACTACGATGATTCACGCATATGATCTTTTTTCTAACAACGATGGTATATGCTGCTGTAACAAGCTGAGCTATGCTCAAGTCTGTGATGAGTATGATGTCCATGAAGATGAAGTTTGGTTGTGAATGTGATCATGTGTTGATTGTGTGTTTGAGCATTTAATAGCCCAAATGTATATTATGCAGTAATATGAGGTGTATAATGTACTCATTAGGCTGAAGCAAGACATGGAGAAATACTGGGTCAGCTACTGTATGCAGCCAAAATAGTGGCTGAAAAAGAGGGTATTGTTGAAGGATTTCGAGTAGTCATCAACAGTGGTGCAAGTGCATGTAAGCAAAGCCTTTCAACAACAATCTATCTTTTGCAACATTTGGAAGTAATCCTTAAATAGTTAAAATCACTCCGAAACATGTAAAATTAAATTTCAAATTAACTTTGAGTAATCAAAAGCATGTTTCAGAGCGATCGTTGATATTTTGTCACTGCTTTTGCTGCCATCTTACTGATCTCTCTCTCACACAACAGGTCAATCTGTGTATCATCTTCACTTGCATGTCTTGGGAGGGAGACAGATGAAGTGGCCTCCAGGATGAAGGCAACTACGCTTTCTGTTAATATAAGTACAGGTAAAACTGTTTTTGATATATTTTTGTTTTTACTTGTATCTGCTTTCAGTGAGTGAGAACTGAGAAAAATAAAGAACAACATTGACTTCTGTAGATGTGAATCAAATTGAATGGACGTATCCGATTATCATATTTATAACAGCCCAATTAGTGTTTCAAATTTCTTTTATTGCATAGAAACTTTGACCAAATGTAGTAAAAATGTTAAACATTTCTGTTATCACTGATAAACACCTAATAGCAATAATTATAAATTTAAACTTGTTTTGACATCCGTTCATTTTGGTTCATGTATTTATGAAAGATAAACTAAAATTTTAATTGAGATGAAAAAAAAATTTAAAATAATCCCATTTTAAAAAATTATGGAGAAAAAAATACATTAAAAATATAGCAGTCTAAAAGATAAAAAGTTAAAAGTAAGAAATGAAAAAACGAACGCATTGAAAGTGATTAGATCAAAATGAACTAAAGTAGTATTTTTAAACTTAAAAAGAATGAGATGTTTGTTTGTTAGTTATATCAAAATATTTTTATAAAATTGAGATACCGACGACAAGTCATAGTCCCTCCATTTTCGATCATACCTTTCTATTTGACTTGTTTACAGTGTTGTTTTTTACTATTAGAACCAATAATTCTAACATTCTCTAAGTACTATTTCTTACTTATTCATTGTTACTCAGTGTCATGGTCATTGTTCCTCTGTCATAGTATTTTTTCGATTATTATAACCCACAACACTCATGCCCCCTAAAATTGAGAGTTGTGTTTGATGAAGGATTTGAATTTGTTAAAGAGAAACATAAATATTAAATATAAATTGAAAAAAAGTAGAGCTTATAGATAGTTGGGGACCTTGCTTTTCCTGTAAACTAAGTCGATTTACCATCAAAATCAATTTTAAAGTAATTTAAGGTGAATTTGCCTATAAGCAGATTATTTCTTTAAAAATATATATTTTACAATAAAAAATGTATATTATATAATTTGAATGTTAAATAAACAACTCACATGTTTAAGAGAGAAATTAATACTCTTTCTGTTTTACCTAAAATAATATATTCAAATTAAATGGATTAGTGCATTCAAGTTTATTGTCGCACTTCATCTCCTCATCCTATGAATTCCAACCCTATTTTTGTTCTGTTGAAAATGAAGGGTTTGTTCCAAAGTGTCGTCTAAACAAACCACTTCAATTCAAATCAATTCATTGAGGAACTCAAAGAAAAGATAGTCAAGGCCATCCTTTAATTGAAGAGTGAAATCGAAAGGCGATGAGTTAAAAAGAAGAGAATGGAGTGTAAGGCATCGAGTTTTCTTGGGAACAAAATAAAAAAAAGTCATTTCAAACAAACCTTAACTCATCAATTTCAAATTTCAAATTTCAAATTTCAAGTTTGCTTCAATAACTCAAGCAACCATCTCATAGTATGCATTAATTGAATGAAAACAAAAAACGGGGCTAATAAGGTTTGGGATAAGCAAAAAAAGCCTTATGTCATTCACTCAAGAATCTCCTTTCAGCTACCAACATAACTACCCAAAAACAATAAGAGAGAGAGAGAGAGAGAGAGAGTAATTTAGACAATCTACAATACTAATCAAATTTACCAAATTAAAAAAAAAAAAAAGAAAAAAAAGACCACTTACTCATTGGACGGACATGTTTCTAATGTCCCAATGTCTATCTCAAGACTACAACAACTAAGGAAAATGAAGAAAAACAACTTCAGTTGAATATGGAAGGATCAAACGGACCCTTATTTTGTACAATGCACAAAAAATGAAAAAAATATATATAATAATAATATTAATAATTACAAATATTACCAGATTAGGCATGGCTATGTCAGTTCTACATAACCATCTCAACAGTAAAAAAATATATAGTAATAAGTGAAAAGGCCTATAAATATGGCAACCTCTACCTACCTGGTTAGAAGAAAAAACCAGCTTAGCTAAATATGGCCATCTCAAGGTTGGAACTAGTAAGGCAGGCATATGGCATATATATAACTTCATCCTCAGTTTTCTCCGACTCCAAAGTCTTGCAGCCGGCCTGCCGCTTGTAAAAAGTCGATGTTTCTCCCAGAAAATCATAAATAAAGAATTATAGTCTAGCCCTGATGCCAGTTTGGTTTGTACAGAGACAAGAGCAGAGTGGTTCATCACCATCTCTATGAATGACCCTCTTTTCTCGATTAATCATTAGCTTAATTAGAGGTAACTTCTGCGAGACTTGGCGCCATATTTCGTTCACTGTGCCATTTGAGTCTGTATACTCAAAGTACCTCTTCATCTGGGTAGCAAATATCAAATAGAACAAACTTTATTAATATGCATGACATAATTATTTATTCGTAACGGATGCATGGTAACTTCTCCGGATATGTTTCAAGCAAGTTTATGTTGGTTAAATTGTTAAAGAGCATAATGCAACCAGTTTGAATTATCAAGGGTATAGGAATCTCCTATTAGTCAGCACTACCCATTTGGAATGACTTGAAAATGTTGGAATGTCTAGTCTTTACAATTCTGAAAACTCCTACTTATTGAGACCTAAGATGTACGCATTTAGAATATGATAGAACATTACTATCCTCTCTAATTTAAGTTGATATTATCCTCTCTAATTTAAGTTGATATCAAAGCGGTCCAACATTCACTACTCTAATGTCATTTTCTCCTAAATAAAAATTGATTCGCTTGTTGGACTTTCTATAAATTTTCAAGCACACAAGTGAAGAATTATTGAAAGAATTGATATAAGATTAAACTAACCCTAACCATCTGCTTGGGAGTTCTATGGTCAATTAACATATAAAAGTTTATAGGAAGAAAAGAAGCATTCACACATAGTTCTAACCTTTTTCATTTCCCTCTGATAGTCCAAAATCCTCTCTTTAGATATTCTCCTCAGCTTTGATATCAGAAATCCAGGTTTCACAGCAGAAACAGAGTCAAAAAACACTGCAATCTTGGAGTAATCTATAACATCTTCAAAAGGCAACTCAATACTATCACTGACAATCACTGGTACACATAAGCTCACGACAGAATCAAAAAGTCGACATGCAGAGGGAGTGTCACCAGCTGGATTCAAGCAGAACTTAGATGTATGCATCCCATGTGTAGCAGCACGCCGACTCTCTCGTGATTGTGTTCCATGTTTGATTATAACATCCTGTTCTTCCTCAAGTATATTGAAAAGCATATCACGTATCTTTCCTCCCTACAAACACACGATACAATCACCAGCACACAAATCAGTTATGATCTCAACATTTTCTTTTCATTTAGTTGGAAACTACACATAATGTTAACAAAACAAAGCATAAATGAACGGAGGATGATAAGGCATTAGACTGAAACAGGCCAAGGGAACTACTGAAAATTCCTCCAAGTGAAAGAAAAAGGTGCCAAATGTGCAAGAGTGTTTGGAAAGAGAACTTCAAAAAGAAGATTGTAACTATAATCTCCAAAATAACACCCTAGAGAGACTAATAAGGAATTGTAAAAAAAAAAAAAAAAAGAGGAAAGAAAGAAAGAAAGAAAATGTTGTGATGTAGCCTACGCTTGCATTTCTCAATGGCAACGCATATTATGATATCAGAAATTAGGCCTAGGAACATGAGTCACAATTACATTCATGACATGAAAAGAGCAACAGAAGCAAATTAGAATAATAGAGTGAAAAACCCTAGCTTTTTCTACTTACAACCATCTTCCCACACAAGTTTCTTCCAGACATGCAATTCCCTCCCCCATAACGATCAACCATGGAAGTCTTCACAATTTTCTAAACCCTAAAGCTAATTAATGTATAACAAACAAAAGAAAGGTAAAAGGAACAATAACAGAAGGATCCTCAACAATAGCCATTGTCAATTAAATTTCAAGACATTGCATAAATATACCTCTTTACGGTATCGATTGCCCATGAAGAACAATAAAGTCTTGCGATTCTCAACACCAACGTCACCATTATAAGTATTGATCCTATGTGAGTATGGTACAATCACGTCCTTAACTAGCGACGCTTGGTCAGCCCTCAACCGCCCGAAATCCGAAACAAGCAAGATACTGTTCTTAACCCTATCAATCAGCCTGTACAATGCATTCGGGTCCTGCGCTATAATGACATGATCCCGCCCATTGTTCCGTTTCCAGTACTCTTGCTCCTCCAACCACTCCATGAAGGCATCCTGCGTCTCCTCATCACTGTACACAAGCTTCCGCTGCTGCTGATCCGACCCGGTTGCAGGTCGGATAGGGTTGACGATCAAGCTTAAGGACGAGAAGAAGGGTACATAGAACAAATCCGCATCCTCCGGATCGAACACCCTAACCACAGCAGACCCACTACGCTCCGACTGAGGTCGTAGCAGATCCGTGAACAGAAACCACTCGGCCATATGCTGATGGCCAGGATACTTAAGGTCGGTGAGTTTAGGGACGGGTTTTCCACCGCGAGCTATGCCGTGGTTCTCAATTACACCGTACGTAAACCTAGTGGGGACATCATAGAGGTAAATCTTGACCGGGGAGAGGGATTTGCCAGAGGAATTGAGGAGATCAGTGTCTTGGGAAGCAAATTCGTCGGAGACGATGACAGAATTGGCAGAACTGAAGGGGAAGGAGCGGTCGAGCTTGAGAGTGGCGGTGGAGCTGATGAAGGTGTTGATGATGGCATATAGGGCAAGAATAAAGCAGAGAGAAGCTAGGGTTCGCTTGAGGAGAGAAGATTTTCGCGCCATTGTAGGGAAGAATGGAAGCTGGAATGGAGAATTGAATTGAATTTTGTAGAACGGCAAAGAAAAGAGGGAAGAAGACCAAGGTTCAGGCTTTAATGGCGGAATACATTGGTAAAGCGCGTGAAACACACCTAGATTGTCCGCGAGTGGAATAGTACAATTTTGTATCTCGTGATTTCTGTGAGCTTCGGAAATATAAGAAATACAATATAACTTGGAAAGTTGGAAGATCCTTACTTTTAATAAATATATAAATATATTTAAAAAATTTTGTTATATTTTATAAAAAAAAAAAATTATTTTACTATATCTAAAAATACTCCAATTTTTATATTCTATTTGATCAAAATAACTAACTTATATTATATATTTGGTTATTAAAAGTTATAATTTTAATTTTTTAGAAGGATTTCAAGTAGAGTTAACTATTAGTCGATATTATAGAAGATGTTGTTTGTTTCTAAGATATTATTAAAACTTGGTGTAAACTTTATTATCTAGATCCACCCCAATAAGAAGTTTCAATCCATGACTATAAAAAAATAAATAAAATAAAATAAAATAAAAAGCTTAATGTAGCACATGTAATATGTACGTCAACACTTTAAAAGACTATCTAAACATATTGGGCCATAAAGGTGTGAATCAAAAAGATTTAATGATTAGACAAAAGAGTATTATAAGATAGAAATAAAGTTAGCTATCATATGATCTCTAAATTATTATTTTATTTTATTTTATTTTATTTATTTATTTTTGCAAATGTTGATGTCTAAATTAATGCAGGTTATAAAATCAGTATATAGGTTGTTGACAGTTATTTTTCAAAACTATAATAATAACAACAACAAATGTTGACAATGGTTCAATGTTAAGTTATACATCCTTTCATTGTAACCTTACCACAATTAAAATATTATCTATGCCAATGATCTTCAAATAGATAGACATAAATAAAGAATAAAATTTACTTCTATACACAATATTGTTCACACGAGATTTTTAGAAAAATTTAATTCGTGGAATTTGAGCTTTGTATTAATTTTAGTATAGTGTAGTAGATACAATCTCTAATATTTAATTCTTTGATGTTTTCTCTCGAATGTAAACTTAGAACTTCTAGCTTCTCACTTTTCAGAAAGTTGTGGATATAAGTCAATTGAGTTTCAATTTTCTGAAATTCAAGGAAGGTTTAATCTAATTTTACAAAATCAATTTTAACGTTTTATGAGTTTGATATGAACCGACCAAGCATTAAATTATTAATTTTATTTTATTTAATAATTATGATGTAATATTAATATTTTTCAGTTTTATCATTTTTAATAATGTTTAAATAGGGTTAATTTAGTCTTTAAGTTGTTTTTAAGTTAAGTTTTTGATAATTGAAGTTTTAGGGTTTTCTATGAATAAAAATTCTTTGGTAGATGACAGAGCCTCATCGCCATCTTTTACAATTCTTGATTTAGGGTGGCAAGCCAAAAACATTCAGGTAAGTTTGATCACCTTCCTTGTGGAGTGATCGAACTTGAAGTGAGAAACTAGTTCTTCTTATCTCTTGGTCTTCGGATTTTTGTCAAATTGATTTGGAAGTTTAATTTATTATTAAAGGTTCGCCAATTGGATTCCTAACTTTTCAAATTTTAGGGTTTTCATATCATTTGGTATCAAAGCATAGGCTCGAGATTGGGTATCTGTTTAATTGTTTTTCTTGATTGAGTTTAACTTTTAATTTGTTTAATTATTTGTTTGAATTTTTTTAAAAAAAATAAAAATTGTCGTGGTAAAAGTAAAAAAAAAAAAAGCAAAAGAATAGAAAAGTAAGAGAAGAAAAAAAATCTAAGAAGTTTTTTTTTTCCGCCGCAAGGGAGAAATAAAAAAAAAAGAAAAAAATTTGAGATTGTCGTATGAATCAGAAACAAAAAAAAAAAAAAGATACAGTTTGAAGAAAAGTTTGTGTGAAGAAGCTCAAATTGAAAAGTTTGAAATAAACGGAGAAAGAGAAATTAGAGTGCTGCTGCATAGAATCTTAAAAAGAAAGGAAAAAGAAAGAAAAAGTAGTACGAAATTTTTTAAAAAGCAAGCACGTCAATTAAGGTGGTAAAATTTCAGGTTTAAGTTGCTTAACTTGCATAAGAAAATTAATAGTTTTTAAAGGGCAATTGGTTGACTTTTTTAATTGGATTTAGGGTAAAATTAATGTCTTTGAATTTTATTCTCAATTATTTGTTTCTTTTTGTCATTGTTTTGTCTAGTAGTTTGCTTTTCTTTGTTCATCTTGCATAATTCTTGAATTTTGAATATTAGATTTTTAATTCTATATATCATAATTTTTTTTTGTCAGTTTGTTGAATCTCGAACATTAGGTTCTTGATTTCTAGTTTTCGTTTTTGTTGTATTCAACTGATTCTTTGCTTGAGTTGAACACTTTACAAGCATTCTTGTTTGGTTTGTTGTTGGCATGCAACTCTTAATCAACATTTGTACACTTGAATTTTTGTAGGTAATGTATACAGACAGAAGAAGTTTGAGAAATAGTTATGTAGATCGAATCATGCTTTCTTTTTTCTTTGAAAGATCTTCAGACCCAGATGCGTATCTTTTATGGGAGGAGAAAATTGATGTCATATTTGGATATTAGCATTACAGTGAAAATGAAAAGGTAAAACTTGTTGTTTATACATTTGAAGAATATGCACTAACATGGTAGAGATATTTATTATCGAAAAGAAGGAGAAAAGGAAATCATGCAACACTCTCATGGGAAGAAATCAAGGCGCTAATGAGAAAGGGTTTTGTTCATGAGGGACAAATTGCAAGCTTTGAAGCAAGGGAGAAAAAGTGTAAACACTTACTATGAAGAGTTATTGTTACTACTTGAGGAGGTTAACATATACGAGGAAGAGGAAACTATCATGGATCGATTATACAATGAACTTAATAAGCGAATTGCTGATATGCTTGTTGATCGAGAAGAAATTCGACCTTGTGAGGACTTAGCAGAAATGGTGCACGTTGCCACACTACAAAAAATTCAGTTTTTAGTGGTGCAATGAGAACATCACTAAAAGTACAAAAAAACGTCGCTAAAAGTAATAGCGACGAAACCCTCCACGTCGCTAGAACTATCGCTGTATCCGCGTTACTAAAAGTTAAATCTACACTTTTAGTGACATATACGCGTTACTAAAAGCCCACTTTTAGTGACATATCATTCGTCGCTAATTAATTTTATAGCAACATTATACATACGTCACTAAATTTATACTTTTAGTAACATATATTATTGTTGTTAGATGTTAATTTGTGACTATTTCAAATACTTTTGTAGCATATTTGAGCGTCGGTAAATCAATATTTTGCGCCACTAAAAATGTGACGTTATTTAAAAAAAAAACTCTATGATTTACCAACATTATATAAAACATCGGTAAAAATATTTTATTAATTAAAAAATAATATCCAATTTACTATATAAACCTGTTATAAAATTTTAAATATCAAATTACACCAAATGATGTACAAAGTTAGTTCCAAGTTACCTTCTAAGTACCAATAGTTTGCATAACTAGAATTCATACAATAATCGTAGTTTGTATAACAAAAATTCCTACAACATTATTTTTTTCATACAAAATTATAAGATACACCAACAAAAAAAAACTCTTTCTAATTCCATCGACGAAGTCAACATCAAAATCTTGGATATAAGACCATTTGTGCATTCAAATCTGACAAATAAAAAAAAATGTAAGCATAGAAGGATAAAATGAAATATGACAAATTTAAAATAGTTGTGCAACCCAAGAGCATGCTTCAAATTTGAAATGTATAACAAAGCATAAAAAACATAATAGTCAATAAAAGCTCATCAAACTCCAAAGTTCTAAACAAAGCTCAATACACAAACATAATGGTCAACCAAGGAGGGGGGCCATGCCAAACATAAAAAAAGGATCAAGTCATCTAGATACTCATCAAACTCCAAAGTAACTAAACAATGCTCAATACACAAACATAATGATCAACCAAGGGAGTGGACATGTCAAACATAAAATACGCATCAACTCATCTAGATACCCATCCAACTCAAAAGTAACTAAAAAAACTCAATACACAAACATATTGCTCGAATAAGGGAGGGGGACATGCCAAACATAAAATTAGCATCAACTGATCTAGCTACCTATACAACTCGATCAAAAGTAACTAAACAAATCTCGATACACAAACATAATAAGTTGTGTTTTAAAAAGTACATGTTCACTATCATTAATGAAAATGTTGACCCACTTGAGTTATAAAAACATGAAGAACAATAATGAAAACTTGAACTAGAAGAATACAAACAATGACATAACAAATAGATAGAAAAAGTTGAACTACACAAAAATGATAAAAGCACCCTAATTCAAATAGATAGCATCAACTCAAATACAATTCTACGACTTCCATAACTGCAGGATAGTCATAGCAATAACTATGTTCGTATATTCTAGTCCAATCCAATACTTTATATATAAAATTATATCATATTCCAAATAAATCTATAACTACCATAACAAGATCAAGAAGTTGAAAATGAATGTTAAAGAAAACAAACATGAGAGCAAATACCAAGACTCCTTGAAACACCAAAGAGAACAGTAAGTACCTGCACATAGTTAAAAATGAAAGTTGCATCCAAATAATGTGAATTACTTTGAGAACTAGTTTGACCTTTAATTATCCAAAAGTTGTAGGAAAAGCTGCCAACAAATTCCACATTATGACATAATGAAGTGAAGGATTGAGAGGAAGTGTTTGCAGGTTGAATGGTTTCTGTATTTACTCTCTTAATGAAGATACAAGATACAAACATTTATATACAAGAAGATAGAAGAGAGAGAACCAATAAATACAAAGATTACAACCACCTAACCCAAGATTTAAGGGAGAGTAGGTAGATAAAGTAAAGTACAAAATGATTATGATTTAACATCCCCCCGCAAACGAACGACTGGAGAGAAACGAAGGCCGAGTTTGTCCCAAAGGCATAGATGAGGACCAAAGGATAGAGGTTTGGTAGGACAATCAGCAAGTTGTTCATGAGATGGAATGTGTCGAATAATCAACCGACGATCAAGTACTTGATCCCGAATGAAATGAGCATCAATTTCAATGTGCTTTGTACAAGCATGAAACGTCGAGTTGAAAGCTAAAGCAGTAGCACTGATGTTGTCATACTAAACCGTTGGAGTGAAGTGGAGAGGGACTCAAAGTTCAGATAGGAGAGAATGAAGCCATGGGATTTCACATGCCACATGAGACAGAGCCCGGTATTCTGATTCGGTGCTAGAACGAGCAACAACAGGTTTTTCTTGGAGGACCAAGAGATGAATTGGACCAAGAAAAATACAGTAACCACCGACGGACTTTCAGTCATCTGGACAGGCGGCCCAATCGGCATCAGAATAGCCTGTGAGAGTGAGATCTTGAGCTGGTTGAATATGAAGACCAAGGTTGTGAGGGCTTGACAATGATGGACAGTGGGAGCTTGGCTGATTTGACTAAGTTTGTTGACGGCAAAGGCAGTGTCCGGACGAGTGTGAAGTAAATATTGAAAGGAGCCAAGTAGTGTGCTCCGAAATAAACAAACATCCGAGAAAGGGTGGCTGTCATTGAGATGAAGTTGCTTTCCAGACACCATTGAAGATGGCATGGGTTTGAGATGATGGAAATGTAGGCGTGTGACTAGATCTTGCACATACTTTGATTGGGAAAGAATAAGCCTCGTTCGAGTATGATGAACCTGGATGCCAAGAAAATAGTGAAGTGATCCTAGATCCTTTAAGGTAAACAACGATTGTAGGTTAGTGATAACAGCATCCATAATAGAAGAATTCGAACACGTGAGAATGAGATCATCCACATAAATCAATAGAAATATGGTTCCCCCGATGTGAGTGATATATGAACAAAGTTGTATCAGCTTTGGAAGGACGAAAATTCCACTTGATGAGGGCAGAACGAAGGGCATCCTACCAAGCATGTGGGGCTAGTTTAAGGCCATAGAGTGCCTTATTTAGTTTCCAAACATGATGAGGATGGTGTGGATCAATATACCTTTGAGGTTGAGCAATAAAAACATCTTCAGAGAGAGTCCCATGAAGGAACGCATAACTCACATCAAGTTGCTTCAAAGGCCACTGCCATGTGACAGCCAAGGTTAGAACAATCCGAATAAAGGAAGGTTCGATCACCAGACTGAATGTCTTTCCATAGTCAAAATCGGGTTGTTGAAGATAACCCTTAGCCACCAACCGGGCTTTATACCGTTGAACTTGCCCATTTGCATCCCTTTTTATTTTGTAAATCCAATTGGTACCAACTAGGTGGTAGGAGAAATTTGGAGGTACCAAGGACCAAGTATGGTTGCGTTGAAGGGCTTGAAATTCTTCGTCCATAGCAACTTCCTAGGAAGGACATGAAATAGCTTGAGTGAAAGTAGTGGGCTCAATGTGAGACCAGTTAGTGTGGTGGGGAGTAGTAGTGAGACCGATGGATGGATATTTGGGCTTGGAAATGCCAAATTTTACATGAGTAGTCATGGTGTGGGTGTTAGTGGATGGGTTGGGAAGCGTCACAGTGGGATTAGGAGGGGAAAGGGGTGTAGAAGCCACATGTGGAGAAAAGGAAGGGTGGAAAATGGAAGAATTGTGATGAGGTGGTAATGCAGGGGATAAGGATGAAGGAGAACTACGTTGTGTATTTGAAGGAATAGAGTTTAAAATGGTAGGTGGGGTATTGATAGGCATAGGAAGCCAAGATGAAATGGGTTGTGATGGCATTTGCGCAGTCTCATCATTGGTTGAAAATAGTTTACAGTAAGGAAAATTGTCTTCATTGAAGTAGACATGTCGAGAGACAAAAATTCTGCCATTCTTGTTCAACCATCTACATCCCTTATGATACAAGCTATACCCAAGGAACACACATTTTTCAGTATGAAAATTGAACTTCTGCTGGTTGTATGGTCGTAGGCACGGATAACATGTTGTACCGAACGCACGTAAGCCTTTATAATCAGGGTGTTTGGCATTGACAAGGAAATAGAGATATGTACCTTTTAAAGTAGGAGTTGGCATCCTATTTATTAAGTACACATCTGTATGGAAAGCCTCCCACCAATAAGACAGTGGCATTTTAGCTTGGGCAAGGAGAGCAAGGCCAGTTTCTACAACATGATGATGTTTGCGTTCAATTCGACCATTCTGTACGGATGTATACTCCCCTCCATTATCACACCTCACTTTCTTAATTTTTTATTCGTATAGATTTTCAACTAATGTTTTGAACTATTTGAAGATTCCAAACACTTCCCCTTTGGTCCTTAGAGGATAGATCAATGTGTATCTAGTATAGTCATCTAAGAAGGCAACATAGTAATTATATCCTTGTGCGGATTGGATTGGGGCTAGACCCCACAAGTCAGTGTGAATAAGGTCTAGTATGTGATGAGCTCGTGAGTTAGACAAATCAAACGGTAATTTGTGCTTTGCCAAATTTACATGCCTCACAAAAGGATAACTTGTCATTACTTGAAATAGAAGCATTACAATTGTGTAAGATTTGATTCATAATTCTAGGTGATGGATGGCCCAAACGTTGATGCCAAACATCCAAGGTACAAGTCAACAAAACAAATTTTCCAAAAGAAATCAAATCTTCTTTTCCTTTTCGGCTTGAAATCCCCACGGCAGAAGTACTGACGTGTAGACTTGGTCTTGAGCTTCTTTATTTAATTGTACTGAGGCATCATCTACTCCCATTAACCGGTACAACCCATGTTCATGCTGACCTATCAGACACACTTCCTAGGATTTCCTTTCCTTTACATAGCCAAACAGATTATGAAACTCAACAGTCACATCATTATCTTGAGTAAGTTTAGAGATGCTAAGTAAATTCTTTTTCATTTGAGGAACTACTAGAACATCTTTAAGAAATAATAAACCATGTATAGCTCGAACATAAGTAGATCCAACAGCAGTTATAGGGACTTCAGTACCATGTCCAACTAATATATTTTTCATACAAGAGGGTTTACCTTTGAGAGAGAGTTTTTCCAATTCGGTGGTCACATGATTACTAGCTCCACTGTCAAGATACCAAGATTGATCTTGTAAGGTTTCAGGGTAGTCCATGAGGGCAGAGGGAGATTCTGATTCATGTTTGTTAAACTAATGAGATACATTGTTGCTTGCTGGTGATTGGTTTTCAGGTCTGTCATATCTATTCTAGCACACTTTGGCTATATGACCCACCTTGCCACACACTTGATAGGTTGGTTGGTTACCAGTTTGGTATGGAGAATGTCTTCCTCTCCCTCGGCATCTTCCTCCTCTGTTTGACTGGTAGTGTCCTCTATTTGAGTGATAGCTTGAGAGTGTTCCATGGTTATGATTTGTTTGAGTTTCAAGCTTGGCAATATTGGCAGACATTTGGTTTACAGTAGCAGAAGCCTTGAATTTTTCAAGTTGCTCATAACGTTGTTATGATGCAATCATCTCAAGTTGTATTTGACTCCAAGTAAGGTCCTTTCCTTTCATTACACACACCACAACATTAAATTGTTCGTGAAGTCATGTTGTCACATGGGAGACAAAACTTCTCATATCCATGGGAGAACCAGCAATAGCAAGATTATCGAAGTACCTTTTCATTGTGTCGAGATATTCATACATCTTCATAGTTCCTTTCCTTGTTTGTTGAAGCATAAGTCGGTTGAAATCTTCTTGAGTTCGAGATTGAACTCCATAATATTCTTGGATTGCATCCCATGGAGGTTTTGCTTCATCAAAACCCATGACTTGACCGGTCACTTCTAGTGTCATGGAATTATACAGCCATCTTACCAATAGTTGATCAGCTGCAAGCCATACATCATATTTAGGATTAGGTATCAGCAAGCCTTCGGGTTCATCTTCAGATGGAGGAAGAACAATAGACATTTCAGGTGCTGGGGTTTTTCCAGACAAATGCCCTTCAAGTTTGTAGCTTTTTAGGATGGAAATAATGATACTTTGCAACAAGAGAAAGTTGTTCTGATCCAATTTGGTAGTCATGACTTGGTTCATCAAATTCACAAAGGTTGGAGTTCCAACCGGAGATGGGTCGGACCGGACTTGGTAGGTGCTGGGATTTGTGGTAAGGATTTGACTTGGTTCTCCCTTAGCTCTGAAGTTTGGGTTTTCCTTAATGGTTGTGAAGTCTCAAGTGTGTCGGCCATGGTTGCTGGCTCTGATACCAGAATGAAGTAAAGCATTGAGAGGAAGTGTTTGTAGGTTGAATGGTTTTTGTATTTACTCTTTTGATGAAGATACAAACATTTATATACAAGAAGATAGAAGAAAGAGAACCAATAAATACAAAGATTACAACCACCTAACCCAAGATTTAAGGGATAGTAGGTAGATAAAGTAAAGTACAAAATGATTATGATTTAACATGACAGTGTTGGTTTAGGGTTTAGCTTACATGCTAAGAATGAGCTCCCACAATACAATGGTAAAGCTGTAGGCATCAACTTTATGACTAAAATACTTCTTTATCTCCATGTGTTTAAAGTGACTGTACTACAGAGCTGCCAACAAATGAAAATGGAAGTTGTTTAAGATCAAGCAAGGAAATGCTTAAGAACTCTACAATCAAATATTCAACAATAAAGAAGAGAAGGTGAGGGGAAAAAAGAAGAAAGAACTACCTCTGGATTCTATATCAGACTAATAAAATCCATTTATAGAATTTACAGATACAATAAAAGTCTTACAATGAAGTAAAACCAAATCTAAAATTCCAAAAATCAAGAAGGATATTAATCAAAATCAACACACACATCATTGTGGTAAAATCAAATCTAAAATTTCAAAAATCAATAAGATTTTTAATCAAAATCAACACGCACATCATTGTGATAAATCCATGACTAAGAATTAAGGTTGAAAGAGTCTTCTTCTCTGTAATAGATCTTTTGAAGATGGCCCAAGTGCCGTAAATAAAATCAAGTTTTTACCTAAAAAAATCTAATAATTATCTCAAGTTGAAATTTCAAAGTATGATACAAAAATTGAGAAAGAGAGGGGTTTACCGGAGATTGAGATGTATAAGCTTGAAAATGGATTTCTTATTAAAGTCGAAAGATGCGGATTTGACGAAGGGAAAAACCATTAGATTAAGTAACAAAAAAACACTTGACAAAAGAAGGGAAAACAACACTTAAAAAATTAATGAACAAAAATCTACATTGAAGAACAAAGAACACTAAGATTGAACAACTTATCTATTAAGGAACAAAATCAAACTCTTGTATAAGAAAGAATATAAATGAAATCAGAAGTTCAAACAAATTTAATCTACAATATAAATCATAGGCATGATGATTATTCACAGAACAATCATTTTTTCCTTTCAATCTTTTTTAAAATTACCAAAATTATATTATTCTCTAAGTACATCTCTACCTAAATGAATTTGGCATCAAATGTTCTTTTTTAAAAAAAAAAAAAGGAATAGAAAATAATAAAATATTACAAGAAAAACTCTCTTTTCATTAAAAAAAAATGTACCAATGATGTATTTCAGCACACATAAAGATTTTTCTTATTAAACTCACACCAAAGGTTCAAACTCATAACCTTTGCACAAGTTCGAACACATAGCCAGAAGTCGACGAGGTCATGCTTGGAGGTAGGAAATACTCTTTTCCTCTGTTTGTCTCATACAAAATTTTGAACCCATCAATAACAAGAATAGTGCATTTATTTGGTTCTTGAAAAATATGAATAGAACAAAGAGAGATGTGTGTTCCACCATAGAAATTAGAAGTTCAACATACCTAAATACCCAGTGACATGAATGCCCAACCATGAATGCCCAACCATGAATGCTTAAGGGTTTCCACCATAAAAATAGATGTGTGTCGTCAGGTTAAGGTTGGTCAAGCACCTACATAGCTCCTTGTCTACTAACAACTCGTTCGTCGTCGTCTGCGTCATTTGCATCATCCAATGTCGTTTGCATCGTTAGCCGTCGTCTGCTCGTCAGCCTCCTCCGTCGTAGTCAGTGGCCGTGGGTAGTGTTGAAGATGAGGGTATCGGGTGAGGGTTGGAGAGAATGGGAGAAAATAGGGATTTGGAGATGAGGTTTCGGGTGAGGGTTGGGGAGAATAGAAGAAAATAGAAATTTGTTTTTTTGTTTAATGAAAATGATAGGAGGAAAATAAAAAATATGGGAAAAAATTAAAATGATAGGAGGGAAATAAAAAATAAGGGGGAAAATTAATTTTTTGAAAATTTTTAGCAACATTCATGTTTGTTGCTAAAAGTGATTGATCTTTAGTGACATGTGACAAATCATTTTAGTGACATGAACTAAAATTGTGTCGATAAAAATAATCTTTTGTGACACATTTTTTCATGTCACTATAAATAAACTTTTAGCGACAAAAATTACCTTCGCCACTAAAACTTTGTCACTGAATACTAAATTTCTTGTAGTGCCATCAAGATAGAAAGGCAACTCCAAAGAAAATCTTCAAGGTACACTAAATCTAAGCTCAATTTTAATGTCACCACACGTAAAGATAAGCGTAATAATATTGTGTCAATGTATGAACATGATGTTTTGCCTAATAACTCATTAGATTGCAAGGACTCACATGATTGTAATCTTGACACTGTGGTTGAACCACCTATTTCTATAGAAGCATGTGTTAATGGTAGTGGAAAAGAGGAAGTAGCTAGTAGTGAACTTGAATCTAACGTATTTTCTAGTTCATTAGAGTCCAAAGTAATATTTGATCCTACTGTTGTATCATTGCTTCCAAGAGAAGAAAACTTATTGTGTGTGAATTGGAAGACAAAAGGCATGAGACTGAAACAAAAACAATAGAAATATATGAAGAAGAAAAGTGTGCAAACATTGATGAGAAAAAAGCCAATAATGTGTGCTTGAAAATTTGTGAGGATGAAAAAAGAGTCTGTTTTCTGACAGATGAACTTCCACCAAGTTTGTCTAGTTTTTTCTTTGAATTTTTGCATGAAGTAAAAGTATTAAAACAAAACACCATGAGTGCTCCAAATTCTTTTGATGGTCACAAACTAAATGAAGATTTTAAGGACCAATATTCTTTCAAAACTAGGAGGAATCCAAGATGGTGTCTACCTTTTACATCTAATGACTTCAATGATTCTTTGCAAGGGAGATCATCCAAGATAAGTCCAAAGAGATTGACATTGTTTTCTTCTCATGACTTCAAGACTGCTTTACACGGCTTTAATTTAGATTCGAGGACGAATCCTTCAAAAGAAGGAAAGGATGATATGAACAGACCGAGCATCAAATTATTAATTTTATTTTATTTAATAATTATGATGTAATATTAATATTTTCCAGTTTTACCATTTTTTAATAATGTTTAAAGAGGGTTAATTTAGTCTTTTTACATGAATTAGAGTTTTATTGGGAGGCTATTTAAGTCTTGCCTTTAGGTTGTTTTTAAGTTAAATTTTTTATAATTGAAGTTTTAGGGTTTTCTATGAATGAAAATTCTTTGGTAGATGACAGAGCCCCATCGCCATCTTTTGCAATTCTTGATTTAGGGTGGCAAGCCAAAAATATTCAGGTAAGTTTGATCACCTTGTTAGTGGAGTGTTCGAACTTGGAGTGAGGAACTAGTTCTCCTTATCTGTTGGTCTTCGATCAAAGGGTAATCCAAATCTAATCTATTCTCTTGGATTTTTGTCAAACTGATTTGAAAGTTTTAGAATTTGATATTAGGGGTTCGCCAATTGGGTTCCTAGCTTTTCAAATCCTAGGTTTCATATCAGAGTTTCAGAGGCTGAATCTTCAATTGTTCAGAACTTCAACTCTTTGTCCTTCCAAAAATTTCCCTTCAAATGAATGACAATGCTTCTATTTACAGAGAGTTTTCATGAGCTTTGGGTGGGATTGGGTTTGCTTATTAGCCTTGGGCTTGAGCCTATTTGCTTGTTGGGATTGGCCCATTTACTTGTTGGGCTTGGGTTGGGCTCCATATTATCTTATTTGGCCCAATTTTATATCATGATGCTTGAATTCAATTAAGTTTGAGAATTTTAAGGGGCGATAAGATAAATAGCAAATTTTTAATTATCATTTGGAAAAATGTCAAAAACAAAACTTAATTAAAAAAATAACAAAACTTTAGAAATTAAAAAATTGGAATATAAATTATCTCAATTCTACCCCTACCAATTCTAAAACTAATTTAAACACAAACATTCAAAATACCCTATAATTAAAAATAATTAAATACCTTACAAACTCATCAAATCACATTAATTGTGATGATGATTACTTAC